>JAWNNV010000514.1:0-158658 GCA_035044485.1 Scaptomyza reducta
ATAAATACATTTCCAACTATGAATGCAGTATTATTATTGAGATCGAGCCACGACTAAAACGCCTTACCTTTTAAAAATTTGTTCAGTTTTGAAAAAGTTATAGGTTCGGAAAGTTTTGAAAAAAGTTATAGGTTTGGAAAGTTTTAAAAAAGTTATATGTTCGGAAAGTTTTGACATGAATTTCGGAAAAAAAAAATACATTTCCAACTATGAATGCAGTATTATTATTGAGATCGAGCCACGACTAAAACGCCTTTCCTTTTGAAAATTTATTCAGTTTTGACAAAGTTACAGGTTCGGAAAGTTTTGAAAAATGTTATAGGTTTGGGAAGGTTTCACATGAATTTCGAAAAGAAATAAATAAATACATTTCCAACTATGAATGCAGTATTATTATTGAGATCGAGCGAAGACTAAAACGCTTTTCCTTTTGCAAATCGGTTCAGTTTTTACAAAGTTATAGGTACGGAAAGATTTAAAAAAAGTTATAGATTTGGGGAGTTTAGACATGAATTTCGAAAAAAAAAATCCAACTATGAATGCAGTATTATTATTGAGATCGAGCCACAACTAAAACGCATTTCCTCTTGAAAATTTATTCAGTTTTGACAAAGTTACAGGTTCGGAAAGTTTTGAAAAAAGTTATAGGTTTGGGAAGTTTTGACATGAATTTCGAAAAAAAAAAAATACATTTCCAACTATGAAAGCAGAATTATTTTTGGGATCGAGCCACGACTAAAACGCTTTTCCTTTTGAAAATTTGTTCAGTTTTGACAAAGTTACAGGTTCGGAAAGTTTTAAAAAAAGTTATAGGTTTGGGAAGTTTTGACATGAATTTCGAAAAAAATTAAATACATTTCCAACTATGAAAGCAGTATAATTATTGAGATCGAGCAACGACTAAAACGCCTTTCGTTTTGAAAATTTGTTCAGTTTTGACAAAGTTATAGGTTCGGAAAGATTTAAAAAAAGTTATAGATTTGGGAAGTTTAGACATGAATTTCGAAAAAAAAAATTTCCGACTATGAATGCAGTATTATTATTGAGATCGATCTACAACTAAAACGCCTTTCCTTTTGAAAGCGCTTTCAGTTTTGAAAAAGTTATAGGTTCGGAAAGTTTTGAAAAAAGTTATAGGTTTGGGAAGGTTTGACATGAATTTCGAAAAAAAAATACATTTCCAACTATGAATGCAGTATTATTATTGAGATCGAGCCACGACTAAAACGATTTTCCATTGAAATTCGGAAAGTTTTGAAAAAATTATAGGTTCGGAAAGTTTTGAAAAAAGTTATAGGTTTGGAAAGTTTTGAAAAAAGTTATAGGTTCGGAAAGTTTTGACATGAATTTCGAAAAAAAAAAAATTTTCCAACTATGAATGCAGTATTATTATTGAGATCGAGCCACAACTAAAACGCATTTCCTTTTGAAAATTTGTTTAGTTTTGAAAAAGTTATAGGTTCGGAAAGTTTTGAAAAAAGTTATAGGTTTGGAAAGTTTTGACAAAGTTATATGTTCGGAAAGTTTTGACATGAATTTCGGAAAAAAAAAATACATTTCCAACTATGAATGCAGTATTATTATTGAGATCGAGCCACGACTAAAACGCCTTTCCTTTTGAAATTCGGAAAGTTTTGAAAAAGTTAGGTTCGGAAAGTTTTGAAAAAAGTTATAGGTTTGGAAAGTTTTGACAAAGTTAAGTTCGGAAAGTTTTGACATGAATTTCGGAAAAAAAAAATACATTTCCAACTATGAATGCAGTATTATTATTGAGATCGAGCCACGACTAAAACGCCTTTCCTTTTGAAAATTTGTTCAGTTTTGAAAAGTTACAGGTTCGGAAAGTTTTGAAAAAAGTTATAGGTTTGGGAAGGTTTGACATGAATTTCGAAAAAAAAATACATTTCCAACTATGAATGCAGTATTATTATTGAGATCGAGCCACGACTAAAACGCTTTTCCTTTTAAAAATTTGGTTTAGTTTTGAAAAAAGTTATAGGTTTGGAAAGTTTTGAAAAAGTTATATGTTCGGAAAGTTTTGACATGAATTTCGAAAAAAAAAAAACATTTCCAACTATGAATGCAGTATTATTATTGAGATCGAGCCACGACTAAAACGCCTTTCCTTTTGAAAATTTGTTCAGTTTTGAAAAAGTTATAGGTTCGGAAAGTTTTGAAAAAAGTTATAGGTTTGGAAAGTTTTGAAAAAGTTATATGTTCGGAAAGTTTTGACATGAATTTCGGAAAAAAAAATACATTTCCAACTATGAATGCAGTATTATTATTGAGATCGAGCCACAACTAAAACGCCTTTCCTTTTGAAAATTTGTTCAGTTTTGAAAAGTTACAGGTTCGGAAAGTTTTGAAAAAAGTTATAGGTTTGGGAAGGTTTGACATGAATTTCGAAAAAAAAAATACATTTCCAACTATGAATGCAGTATTATTATTGAGATCGAGCCACGACTAAAACGCCTTTCCTTTTAAAAATCGGTTCAGTTTTGAAAAAAATTATAGGTTTGGAAAGTTTTGAAAAAGTTATAGGTTTGGAAAGTTTTGACATAAATTTCGAAAAAAAATAAATACATTTCCAACTATGAATGCAGTAATATTATTGAGATCGAGCCACGACTAAAACGCCTTTCCTTTTAAAAATTTGTTCAGTTTTGAAAAAGTTATAGGTTCGGAAAGTTTTGAAAAAAGTTATAGGTTTGGGAAAGTTTTGACAAAGTTATATGTTCGGAAAGTTTTGACATGAATTTCGAAAAAAAAAATACATTTCCAACTATGAATGCAGTATTATTATTGAGATCGAGCCACGACTAAAACGCCTTTCCTTTTGAAAATTTATTCAGTTTTGAAAAAGTTACAGGTTCGGAAAGTTTTGAAAAAAGTTATAGGTTTGGGAAGTGTTTGACATGAATTTCGAAAAAAAATAAATACATTTCCAACTATGAATGCAGTATTATTATTGAGATCGAGCCACGACTAAAACGCCTTTCGTTTTGAAAATTTGTTCAGTTTTGACAAAGTTATAGGTTCGGAAAGATTTGAAAAAAGTTATAGATTTGGGAAGTTTAGACATGAATTTCGAAAAAAAAAATTCCAACTATGAATGCAGTATTATTATTGAGATCGAGCTACAACTAAAACGCCTTTCCTTTTGAAAGTTTTTTCAGTTTTGAAAAAGTTATAGGTTCGGAAAGTTTTGAAAAAAGTTATAGGTTTGGGAATGTTTGACATGAATTTCGAAAAAAAAATACATTTCCAACTATGAATGCAGTATTATTATTGAGATCGAGCCACGACTAAAACGACTTTCCATTGAAATTCGGAAAGTTTTGAAAAAATTATAGGTTCGGAAAGTTTTGAAAAAAGTTATAGGTTTGGAAAGTTTTGAAAAAGTTATAGGTTCGGAAAGTTTTGACATGAATTTCGAAAAAAAAAAAATTTTCCAACTATGAATGCAGTATTATTATTGAGATCGAGCCACAACTAAAACGCATTTCCTTTTGAAAATTTGTTTAGTTTTGAAAAAGTTAAGGTTCGGAAAGTTTTGAAAAAAGTTATAGGTTTGAAAAGTTTTGACAAAGTTATATGTTCGGACAGTTTTGACATGAATTTCGGAAAAAAAAAATACATTTCCAACTATGAATGCAGTATTATTATTGAGATCGAGCCACGACTAAAACGCCTTTCCTTTTAAAATTCGGAAAGTTTTGAAAAAGTTAAAGGTTCGGAAAGTTTTGAAAAAAGTTATAGGTTTGGAAAGTTTTGAAAAAGTTATATGTTCGGAAAGTTTTGACATGAATTTCGAAAAAAAAAATACATTTCCAACTATGAATGCAGTATTATTATTGAGATCGAGCCACGACTAAAACGCCTTTCCTTTTGAAAATTTGTTAAGTTTTGAAAAAGTTATAGGTTCGGAAAGTTTTGAAAAAAGTTATAGGTTTGGGAAATGTTTTGACATGAATTTCGAAAAAAAAAATACATTTCCAACTATGAATGCAGTATTATTATTGAGATCGAGCCACAACTAAAACGCTTTTCCTTTTGAAAATTCGTTCAGTTTTGAAAAAGTTATAGGTTCGGAAAGTTTTGAAAAAAGTTATAGGTTTGGAAAGTTTTGACAAAGTTATATGTTCGGGAAATTTTCGACATGAATTTCGGAAAAAAAAAAACATTTCCAACTATGAATGCAGTATTATTATTGAGATCGAGCCACGACTAAAACGCCTTTCCTTTTGAAATTCGGAAAGTTTTGAAAAAGTTATAGGTTCGGAAAGTTTTGAAAAAAGTTATAGGTTTGGAAAGTTTTGACAAAGTTATATGTTCGGAAAGTTTTGACATGAATTTCGGAAAAAAAAAATACATTTCCAACTATGAATGCAGTATTATTATTGAGATCGAGCCACGACTAAAACGCCTTTCCTTTTGAAAATTTGTTCAGTTTTGACAAAGTTACAGGTTCGGAAAGTTTTGAAAAAAGTTATAGGTTTGGGAATGTTTGACATGAATTTCGAAAAAAAAATACATTTCCAACTATGAATGCAGATATTATTATTGAGATCGAGCCACGACTAAAACGCCTTTCCTTTTGAAAATTGGTTCAGTTTTGAAAAAGTTATAGGTTCGGAAAGTTTTGAAAAAAGTTATAGGTTTGGAAAGTTTTGACATGAATTTCGAAAAAAAAAAATACATTTCCAACTATGAATGCAGTATTATTATTGAGATCGAGCCACGACTAAAACGCCTTTCCTTTTGAAAATTTGTTCAGTTTTGAAAAAGTTATAGGTTCGGAAAGTTTTGAAAAAAGTTATAGGTTTGGGAAGTTTTGACAAAGTTATATGTTCGGAAAGTTTTGACATGAATTTCGAAAAAAAAATACATTTCCAACTATGAATGCAGTATTATTATTGAGATCGAGCCACAACTAAAACGCATTTCCTTTTGAAAATTTGTTCAGTTTTGAAAAGTTACAGGTTCGGAAAGTTTTGAAAAAAGTTATAGGTTTGGGAAGTTTTGACATGAATTTCGAAAAAAAAAAAATACATTTCCAACTATGAATGCAGTATTATTATTGAGATCGAGCCACGACTAAAACGCCTTTCCTTTTAAAAATCGGTTTAGTTTTGAAAAAAATTATAGGTTTGGAAAGTTTTGAAAAAGTTATATGTTCGGAAAGTTTTGACATGAATTTCGAAAAAAAATAAATACATTTCCAACTATGAATGCAGTAATATTATTGAGATCGAGCCACGACTAAAACGCCTTTCCTTTTAAAAATTTGTTCAGTTTTGAAAAAGTTATAGGTTCGGAAAGTTTTGAAAAAAGTTATAGGTTTGGAAAGTTTTGACAAAGTTATATGTTCGGAAAGTTTTGACATGAATTTCGGAAAAAAAAAACATTTCCAACTATGAATGCAGTATTATTATTGAGATCGTGCCACGACTAAAACGCCTTTCCTTTTGAAAATTTATTCAGTTTTGACAAAGTTACAGGTTCGGAAAGTTTTGAAAAATGTATAGGTTTGGGAAGGTTTCACATGAATTTCGAAAAGAAATAAATAAATACATTTCCAACTATGAATGCAGTATTATTATTGAGATCGAGCGAAGACTAAAACGCTTTTCCTTTTGCAAATCGGTTCAGTTTTTACAAAGTTATAGGTACGGAAAGATTTAAAAAAAGTTATAGATTTGGGGAGTTTAGACATGAATTTCGAAAAAAAAAATCCAACTATGAATGCAGTATTATTATTGAGATCGAGCCACAACTAAAACGCATTTCCTCTTGAAAATTTATTCAGTTTTGACAAAGTTATAGGTTCGGAAAGTTTTGAAAAAAGTTATAGGTTTGGGAAGTTTTGACATGAATTTCGAAAAAAAAAATAAATACATTTCCAACTATGAAAGCAGAATTATTTTTGGGATCGAGCCACGACTAAAACGCTTTTCCTTTTGAAAATTTGTTCAGTTTTGACAAAGTTACAGGTTCGGAAAGTTTTAAAAAAAGTTATAGGTTTGGGAAGTTTTGACATGAATTTCGAAAAAAAATAAATACATTTCCAACTATGAATGCAGTATTATTATTGAGATCGAGCAACGACTAAAACGCCTTTCGTTTTGAAAATTTGTTCAGTTTTGACAAAGTTATAGGTTCGGAAAGATTTGAAAAAAGTTATAGGTTTGGGAAGTTTTGACATGAATTTCGAAAAAAAAAATTCCGACTATGAATGCAGTATTATTATTGAGATCGATCTACAACTAAAACGCCTTTCCTTTTGAAAGCGCTTTCATTTTTGAAAAAGTTATAGGTTCGCAAAGTTTTGAAAAAAGTTATAGGTTTGGGAATGTTTGACATGAATTTCGAAAAAAAAATACATTTCTAACTATGAATGCAATATTATTATTGAGATCGAGCCACGACTAAAACAACTTTCCATTGAAATTCGGAAAGTTTTGAAAAAATTATAGGTTCGGAAAGTTTTGAAAAAAGTTATAGGTTTGGAAAGTTTTGCAAAAAGTTATAGGTTCGGAAAGTTTTGACATGAATTTCGAAAAAAAAAAAAATTTTCCAACTATGAATGCAGTATTATTATTGAGATCGAGCCACAACTAAAACGCATTTCCTTTTGAAAATTTGTTTAGTTTTGAAAAAGTTATAGGTTCGGAAAGTTTTGAAAAAAGTTATAGGTTTGAAGGAAGTGTTTGACAGTTGAATGTTCGGAAAAAAAAAATACATTTCCAACAATGAATGCAGTATTATTATTGAGATCGAGCCACGACTAAAACGCCTTTCCGTTGCATTGTCGAGAAAATTTTCAAGAAAGTATTAGTTTTGAAAAAAAGTTATAGGTTTGGAAAGTTTTGACAAAGTTATATGTTCGGAAAGTTTTGACATGAATTTCGAAAAAAAAAATACATTTCCAACTATGAATGCAGTATTATTATTGAGATCGAGCCACGACTAAAACGCCTTACCTTTTAAAAATTTGTTCAGTTTTGAAAAAGTTATAGGTTCGAAAGTTTTAAAAAAGTTATAGGTTTGGAAAGTTTTGACAAAGTTATATGTTCGGAAAGTTTTGACATGAATTTCGAAAAAAAATAAATTTTCAACTATGAATGCAGTATTATTATTGAGATCGTGCGACGACTAAAACGCCTTTCCTTTTGAAAACTTATTCAGTTTTGACAAAGTAACAGGTTCGGAAAGTTTTAAAAAAAGTTATAGGTTTGGAAAGTTTTGACATGAATTTCGAAAAAAAATAAATACATTTCCACCTATGAAAGCAGTATAATTATTGAGATCGAGCAACGACTAAAACGCCTTTCGTTTTGAAAATTTGTTCAGTTTTGACAAAGTAATAGGTTCGGAAAGATTTAAAGATTTAAAAAAAGTTATAGATTTTGGGAAGTTTAGACATGAATTTCGAAAAAAAAATTCCGAACATGAATGCAGTATTATTATTGAGATCGATCTACAACTAAAACGCCTTTCCTTTTGAAAGCGCTTTCATTTTTGAAAAAGTTATAGGATCGCAAAGTTTTGAAAAAAGTTATAGGTTTGGGAATGTTTGACATGAATTTCGAAAAAAAATACATTTCCAACTATGAATGCAATAAAATTATTGAGATCGAGCCACGACTAAAACAACTTTCCATTGAAATTCGGAAAGTTTTGAAAAAATTATAGGTTCGGAAAGTTTTGAAAAAAGTTATAGGTTTGGAAAGTTTTGACAAAGTTATATGTTCGGACAGTTTTGACATGAATTTCGGAAAAAAAAAACATTTCCAACTATGAATGCAGTATTATTATTGAGATCGAGCCACGACTAAAACGCCTTTCCTTTTGAAATTCGGAAAGTTTTGAAAAAGTTAAAGGTTCGGAAAGTTTTGAAAAAAGTTATAGGTTTGGAAAGTTTTGACAAAGTTATATGTTCGGACAGTTTTGACATGAATTTCGGAAAAAAAAAATACATTTCCAAATATGAATGCAGTATTATTATTGAGATCGAGCCACAACTAAAACGCCTTTCCTTTTGAAAATTTTTTCAGTTTTGAAAGTTACAGGTTCGGTAAGTTTTTAAAAAAGTTATAGGTTTGGGAATGTTTGACATGAATTTCGAAAAAAAAATACATTTCCAACTATGAATGCAATATTATTATTGAGATCGAGCCACGACTAAAACGCCTTTCCTTTTAAAAATCGGTTTAGTTTTGAAAAAATTACAGGTTTGGAAAGTTTTGACAAAGTTATATGTGCGGAAAGTTTTGACATAAATTTCGAAAAAAAAAAATACATTTCCAACTATGAATGCAGTAATATTATTGAGATCGAGCTACGACTAAAACGCCTTACCTTTTAAAAATTTGTTCAGTTTTGACAAAGTTACAGGTTCGGAAAGTTTTAAAAAAAGTTATAGGTTTGGGAAGTTTTGACAAAGTTATATGTTCGGACAGTTTTGACATGAATTTCGGAAAAAAAAATACATTTCCAACTATGAATGCAGTATTATTATTGAGATCGAGCCACAACTAAAACGCCTTTCCTTTTGAAAATTTTTTCAGTTTTGAAAGTTACAGGTTCGGAAAGTTTTTAAAAAAGTTATAGATTTGGGAATGTTTGACATGAATTTCGAAAAAAAAAATACATTTCCAACTATGAATGCAATATTATTATTGAGATCGAGCCACGACTAAAACGCCTTTCCTTTTAAAAATCGGTTTAGTTTTGAAAAAAATTATAGGTTTGGAAAGTTTTGACAAAGTTATATGTTCGGAAAGTTTTGACATAAATTTCGAAAAAAAATAAATACATTTCCATCTATGAATGCAGTAATATTATTGAGATCGAGCCACGACTAAAACGCCTTACCTTTTAATAATTTGTTCAGTTTTGAAAAAGTTATAGGTTCGGAAAGTTTTGAAAAAAGTTATAGGTTTGGGAAGTTTTGACAAAGTTATATGTTCGGACAGTTTTGACATGAATTTCGGAAAAAAAAATACATTTCCAACTATGAATGCAGTATTATTATTGAGATCGAGCCACAACTAAAACGCCTTTCCTTTTGAAAATTTATTCAGTTTTGACAAAGTTACAGGTTCGGAAAGTTTTGAAAAATGTATAGGTTTGGGAAGGTTTCACATGAATTTCGAAAAGAAATAAATAAATACATTTCCAACTATGAATGCAGTATTATTATTGAGATCGAGCGAAGACTAAAAGGCTTCTCCTTTTGCAAATCGGTTCAGTTTTTACAAAGTTATAGGTACGGAAAGATTTAAAAAAAGTTATAGATTTGGGGAGTTTAGACATGAATTTCGAAAAAAAAATCCAACTATGAATGCAGTATTATTATTGAGATCGAGCCACAACTAAAACGCATTTCCTCTTGAAAATTTATTCAGTTTTGACAAAGTTACAGGTTCGGAAAGTTTTGAAAAAAGTTAAAGGTTTGGGAAAATTTGACATGAATTTCGAAAAAAAAAAAATACATTTCCAACTATGAAAGCAGAATTATTTTTGGGATCGAGACACGACTAAAACGCTTTTCCTTTTGAAAATTTGTTCAGTTTTGACAAAGTTACAGGTTCGGAAAGTTTTAAAAAAAGTTATAGGTTTGGGAAGTTTTGACATGAATTTCGAAAAAAATTAAATACATTTCCAACTATGAAAGCAGTATAATTATTGAGATCGAGCAACGACTAAAACGCCTTTCGTTTTGAAAATTTGTTCAGTTTTGACAAAGTAATAGGTTCGGAAAGATTTAAAAAAAGTTATAGATTTGGGAAGTTTAGACATGAATTTCGAAAAAAAAAATTCCGACTATGAATGCATTATTATTATTGAGATCGATCTACAACTAAAACGCCTTTCCTTTTGAAAGCGCTTTCATTTTTGAAAAAGTTATAGGTTCGCAAAGTTTTGAAAAAAGTTATAGGTTTGGGAATGTTTGACATGAATTTCGAAAAAAAAATACATTTCTAACTATGAATGCAATATTATTATTGAGATCGAGCCACGACTAAAACAACTTTCCATTGAAATTCGGAAAGTTTTGAAAAAATTATAGGTTCGGAAAGTTTTGAAAAAAGTTATAGGTTTGGAAAGTTTTGCAAAAAGTTATAGGTTCGGAAAGTTTTGACATGAATTTCGAAAAAAAAAAAATTTTCCAACTATGAATGCAGTATTATTATTGAGATCGAGCCACAACTAAAACGCCTTTCCTTTTGAAAATTTGTTTAGTTTTGAAAAAGTTATAGGTTCGGAAAGTTTTGAAAAAAGTTATAGGTTTGAAAAGTTTTGACAAAGTTATATGTTCGGACAGTTTTGACATGAATTTCGGAAAAAAAAAATACATTTCCAACTATGAATGCAGTATTATTATTGAGATCGAGCCACGACTAAAACGCCTTTCCTTTTGAAATTCGGAAAGTTTTGAAAAAGTTAAAGGTTCGGAAAGTTTTGAAAAAAGTTATAGGTTTGGAAAGTTTTGACAAAGTTATATGTTCGAAAGTTTTGACATAAATTTCGAAAAAAAAAATACATTTCCAACTATGAATGCAGTATTATTATTGAGATCGAGCCACGACTAAAACGCCTTTCCTTTTGAAAATTTTTTCAGTTTTGAAAAGTTACAGGTTCGGAAAGTTTTGAAAAAAGTTATAGGTTTGGGAATGTTTGACATGAATTTCGAAAAAAAAAATACATTTCCAACTATGAATGCAGTATTATTATTGAGATCGAGCCACGACTAAAACGCCTTTCCTTTTAAAAATCGGTTTAGTTTTGAAAAAAATTATAGGTTTGGAAAGTTTTGACAAAGTTATATGTTCGGAAAGTTTTGACATGAATTTCGGAAAAAAAAAAACATTTCCAACTATGAATGCAGTATTATTATTGAGATCGAGCCACGACTAAAACGCCTTTCCTTTTGAAATTCGTAAAGTTTTGAAAAAGTTAAGGTTCGGAAAGTTTTGAAAAAAGTTATAGGTTTGGAAAGTTTTGACAAAGTTATATGTTCGGAAAGTTTTGACATGAATTTCGGAAAAAAAAAATACATTTCCAACTATGAATGCAGTATTATTATTGAGATCGAGCCACAACTAAAACGCCTTTCCTTTTGAAAATTTTTTCAGTTTTGAAAAAGTTATAGGTTCGGAAAGTTTTGAAAAAAGTTATAGGTTTGGGAATGTTTGACATGAA
The DNA here is from genome assembly GCA_035044485.1 of Scaptomyza reducta. Classification (NCBI taxonomy): domain Eukaryota; kingdom Metazoa; phylum Arthropoda; class Insecta; order Diptera; family Drosophilidae; genus Scaptomyza; species Scaptomyza reducta. The sequence continues at coordinate 11,209 of JAWNNV010000514.1, forward strand.
TTTCGAAAAAAAAAATACATTTCCAACTATGAATGCAGTATTATTATTGAGATCGAGCCACGACTAAAACGCCTTTCCTTTTAAAAATCGGTTCAGTTTTGACAAAGATTATAGGTTCGGAAAGTTTTAAACAAAGTTATAGGTTCGGAAAGTTTTGACATGAATTTCGAAAAAAAATAAATACATTTCCAACTATGAATGCAGTATTATTATTGAGATCGAGCCACGACTAAAACGCCTTTCCTTTTAAAAATTTGTTCAGTTTTGAAAAAGTTATAGGTTCGGAAAGTTTTGAAAAAAGTTATAGGTTTGGAAAGTTTTGACAAAGTTATATGTTCGGAAAGTTTTGACATGAATTTCGGAAAAAAAAAATATTTTCAACTATGAATGCAGTATTATTATTGAGATCGGAAAGTTTTGAAAAATGGTAGTAGGTTTAAAGGGAAGGTTTCACATGAATTTCGAAAAGAAATAAATAAATACATTTCCAACTATGAATGCAGTATTATTATTGAGATCGAGCGAAGACTAAAACGCTTTTCCTTTTGAAAATTTGTTCAGTTTTTACAAAGTTAAGGTTCGGAAAGATTTAAAAAAAGTTATAGGTTTGGGAAGTTTTGACATGAATTTCAAAAAAAAAAATTCCAACTATGAATGCAGTATTATTATTGAGATCGAGCCACGACTAAAACGCATTTCCTTTTGAAAATTTATTCAGTTTTGAAAAAGTTATAGGTTCGGAAAGTTTTGAAAAAAGTTATAGGTTTGGGAAGTTTTGACATGAATTTCGAAAAAAAAAAAATAAATAATTTCCAACTATGAATGCAGAATTATTATTGAGATCGAGCCACGACTAAAACGCTTTTCCTTTTGAAAATTTGTTTAGTTTTGAAAAAGTTATAGGTTCGGAAAGTTTTGAAAAAAGTTATAGGTTTGAAAAGTTTTGACAAAGTTATATGTTCGGACAGTTTTGACATGAATTTCGAAAAAAAAAAACATTTCCAACTATGAATGCAGTATTATTATTGAGATCGAGCCACGACTAAAACGCCTTTCCTTTTGAAATTTGTGAAAGTTTTGAAAAAGTTATAGGTTCGGAAAGTTTTGAAAAAAGTTATAGGTTCGGGAAGTTTTGACATGAATTTCGAAAAAAAATAAATAATTTCCAACTATGAATGCAGTATTATTATTGAGATCGAGCCACAACTAAAACGCCTTTCCTTTTGAAAATTGTTCAGTTTTGAAAAAGTTATAGGTTCGGAAAGTTTTGAAAAAAGTTATAGGTTTGGGAAGTTTTGACATAAATTTCGAAAAAAAAAAATATTTCCAACTATGAATGCAGTATTATTATTGAGATCGAGCCACAACTAAAACGCATTTCCTTTTGAAAATCGGTTTAGTTTTGAAAAAATTACAGGTTTGGAAAGTTTTGACAAAGTTATATGTGCGGAAAGTTTTGACATAAATTTCGAAAAAAAATAAATACATTTCCAACTATGAATGAAGTAATATTATTGAGATCGAGCCACGACTAAAACGCCTTACCTTTTAAAAATTTGTTCAGTTTTGACAAAGTTACAGGTTCGGAAAGTTTTAAAAAAAGTTATAGGTTTGGGAAGTTTTGACATGAATTTCGAAAAAAAAAAATTCCGACTATAAATGCAGTATTATTATTGAGATCGATCTACAACTAAAACGCCTTTCCTTTTGAAAGCGCTTTCATTTTTGAAAAAGTTATAGGTTAGAAAAGTATTGAAAAAAGTTATAGGTTTGGAAAGTTTTGACATGAATTTCGAAAAAAAAAAAATATTTCCAACTATGAATGCAGTATTATTATTGAGATCGAGCCACAACTAAAACGCATTTCCTTTTGAAAATTTGTTTAGTTTTGAAAAAGTTATAGGTTCGAAAAGTTTTGAAAAAAGTTATAGGTTTGGAAAGTTTTGACAAAGTTATATGTTCGGACAGTTTTGACATGAATTTCGGAAAAAAACATTTCCAACTATGAATGCAGTATTATTATTGAGATCGAGCCACGACCAAAACGCCTTTCCTTTTGAAAATTTGTTTAGTTTTGAAAAAGTTATAGGTTCGGAAAGTTTTGAAAAAAGTTATAGGTTTGGAAAGTTTTGACAAAGTTATATGTTCGGACAGTTTTGACATGAATTTCGGAAAAAAAAAACATTTCAAACTATGAATGCAGTATTATTATTGAGATCGAGCCATGACGAAAACGCCTTTCCTTTTGAAAAATTTTTCAGTTTTGCAAGTTACAGGTTCGGAAAGTTTTGAAAAAAGTTATAGGTTAGTGAATGTTTGACATGAATTTCGAAAAAAAATAAATACATTTCCAACTATGAATGCGGTTTAATTATTGAGATCGAGCAACGACTATAACGCTTTTCCTTTTGGTTTAGTTTTGAAACAGTTATAGGTTTGGGAAGTTTTGACATGAATTTCGGAAAAAAAAAACATTTCCAACTATGAATGCAGTATTATTATTGAGATCGAGCCACTACCAAAACGCCTTTCCTTTTGAAAATTTGTTTAGTTTTGAAAAAGTTATAGGTTCGGAAAGTTTTGAAAAAAGTTATAGGTTTGGAAAGTTTTGACAAAGTTATATGTTCGGACAGTTTTGACATGAATTTCGAAAAAAAAATACATTTCCAACTATGAATGCAATATTATTATTGAGATCGAGCCACGACTAAAACGACTTTCCTTTGAAATTCGGAAAGTTTTGAAAAAATTAAAGGTTCGGAAAGTTTTGAAATAAGTTATAGGTTTGGCAAGTTTTGACAAAGTTATATGTTCGGAAAGTTTTGACATGAATTTCGAAAAAAAAAAAATATTTTCAACTATGAAAAACGCCTTACCTTTTAAAAATTTGTTCAGTTTTGAAAAAGTTACAGGTTCGAAAAGTTTTGAAAAATGTATAGGTTTGGGAAGGTTTCACATGAATTTCGAAAAGAAATAAATAAATACATTTCCAACTAGGAATGCAGTATTATTATTGAGATCGAGCGAAGACTAAAACGCTTTTCCTTTTGCAAATCGGTTCAGTTTTTGCAAAGTTATAGGTACGGAAAGATTTAAAAAAAGTTATAGATTTGGGGAGTTTAGACATGAATTTCGAAAAAAAATCCAACTATGAATGCAGTATTATTATTGAGATCGAGCCACAACTAAAACGCATTTCCTCTTGAAAATTTATTCAGTTTTGACAAAGTTACAGGTTCGGAAAGTTTTGAAAAATTTATAGGTTTGGGAAGGTTCCACATGAATTTCGAAAAGAAATAAATAAATGCATTTCCAACTATGAATGCAGTATTATTATTGAGATCGAGCGAAGACTAAAACGCTTTTCCTTTTGCAAATCGGTTCAGTTTTTGCAAAGTTATAGGTACGGAAAGATTTAAAAAAAGTTATAGATTTGGGGAGTTTAGACATGAATTTCGAAAAAAAAAAATCCAACTATGAATTGCAGTATTATTATTGAGATCGAGCCACAACTAAAACGCATTTCCTCTTGAAAATTTATTCAGTTTTGACAAAGTTACAGGTTCGGAAAGTTTTGAAAAAAGTTATAGGTTTGGAAAGTGTTGACATGAATTTCGAAAAAAAAAAAATACATTTCCAACTATGAAAGCAGAATTATTTTTGGGATCGAGCCACGACTAAAACGCTTTTCCTTTTGAACATTTGTTCTAGGTTCGGAAAGATTTAAAAAAAATTATAGATTTGGGAAATTTAGACATGAATTTCGAAAAAAAAAATTCCGACTATGAATGCAGTATTATTATTGAGATCGATCTACAACTAAAACGCCTTTCCTTTTGAAAATTTTTTCAGTTTTGAAAGTTACAGGTTCGGAAAGTTTTTAAAAAAGTTATAGGTTTGGGAAGTTTTGACATAAATTTCGAAAAAAAAAATATTTCCAACTATGAATGCAGTATTATTATTGAGATCGAGCCACAACTAAAACGCATTTCCTTTTGAAAATTTTTTCAGTTTTGAAAGTTACAGGTTCGGAAAGTTTTTAAAAAAGTTATAGGTTTGGGAAGTTTTGACATAAATTTCGAAAAAAAAAATATTTCCAACTATGAATGCAGTATTATTATTGAGATCGAGCCACAACTAAAACGCATTTCCTTTTGAAAATCGGTTTAGTTTTGAAAAAATTACAGGTTTGGAAAGTTTTGACAAAGTTATATGTGCGGAAAGTTTTGACATAAATTTCGAAAAAAAATAAATACATTTCCAACTATGAATGAAGTAATATTATTGAGATCGAGCCACGACTAAAACGCCTTACCTTTTAAAAATTTGTTCAGTTTTGACAAAGTTACAGGTTCGGAAAGTTTTAAAAAAAGTTATAGGTTTGGGAAGTTTTGACATGAATTTCGAAAAAAAAAAATTCCGACTATAAATGCAGTATTATTATTGAGATCGATCTACAACTAAAACGCCTTTCCTTTTGAAAGCGCTTTCATTTTTGAAAAAGTTATAGGTTAGAAAAGTATTGAAAAAAGTTATAGGTTTGGAAAGTTTTGACATGAATTTCGAAAAAAAAAAAATATTTCCAACTATGAATGCAGTATTATTATTGAGATCGAGCCACAACTAAAACGCATTTCCTTTTGAAAATTTGTTTAGTTTTGAAAAAGTTATAGGTTCGAAAAGTTTTGAAAAAAGTTATAGGTTTGGAAAGTTTTGACAAAGTTATATGTTCGGACAGTTTTGACATGAATTTCGGAAAAAAACATTTCCAACTATGAATGCAGTATTATTATTGAGATCGAGCCACGACCAAAACGCATTTCCTTTTGAAAATTTGTTTAGTTTTGAAAAAGTTATAGGTTCGGAAAGTTTTGAAAAAAGTTATAGGTTTGGAAAGTTTTGACAAAGTTATATGTTCGGACAGTTTTGACATGAATTTCGGAAAAAAAAAACATTTCAAACTATGAATGCAGTATTATTATTGAGATCGAGCCATGACGAAAACGCCTTTCCTTTTGAAAAATTTTTCAGTTTTGCAAGTTACAGGTTCGGAAAGTTTTGAAAAAAGTTATAGGTTAGTGAATGTTTGACATGAATTTCGAAAAAAAATAAATACATTTCCAACTATGAATGCGGTTTAATTATTGAGATCGAGCAACGACTATAACGCTTTTCCTTTTGGTTTAGTTTTGAAACAGTTATAGGTTTGGGAAGTTTTGACATGAATTTCGGAAAAAAAAAACATTTCCAACTATGAATGCAGTATTATTATTGAGATCGAGCCACTACCAAAACGCCTTTCCTTTTGAAAATTTGTTTAGTTTTGAAAAAGTTATAGGTTCGGAAAGTTTTGAAAAAAGTTATAGGTTTGGAAAGTTTTGACAAAGTTATATGTTCGGACAGTTTTGACATGAATTTCGAAAAAAAAATACATTTCCAACTATGAATGCAATATTATTATTGAGATCGAGCCACGACTAAAACGACTTTCCTTTGAAATTCGGAAAGTTTTGAAAAAATTAAAGGTTCGGAAAGTTTTGAAATAAGTTATAGGTTTGGCAAGTTTTGACAAAGTTATATGTTCGGAAAGTTTTGACATGAATTTCGAAAAAAAAAAAATATTTTCAACTATGAAAAACGCCTTACCTTTTAAAAATTTGTTCAGTTTTGAAAAAGTTACAGGTTCGAAAAGTTTTGAAAAATGTATAGGTTTGGGAAGGTTTCACATGAATTTCGAAAAGAAATAAATAAATACATTTCCAACTAGGAATGCAGTATTATTATTGAGATCGAGCGAAGACTAAAACGCTTTTCCTTTTGCAAATCGGTTCAGTTTTTGCAAAGTTATAGGTACGGAAAGATTTAAAAAAAGTTATAGATTTGGGGAGTTTAGACATGAATTTCGAAAAAAAATCCAACTATGAATGCAGTATTATTATTGAGATCGAGCCACAACTAAAACGCATTTCCTCTTGAAAATTTATTCAGTTTTGACAAAGTTACAGGTTCGGAAAGTTTTGAAAAATTTATAGGTTTGGGAAGGTTCCACATGAATTTCGAAAAGAAATAAATAAATGCATTTCCAACTATGAATGCAGTATTATTATTGAGATCGAGCGAAGACTAAAACGCTTTTCCTTTTGCAAATCGGTTCAGTTTTTGCAAAGTTATAGGTACGGAAAGATTTAAAAAAAGTTATAGATTTGGGGAGTTTAGACATGAATTTCGAAAAAAAAAAAATCCAACTATGAATTGCAGTATTATTATTGAGATCGAGCCACAACTAAAACGCATTTCCTCTTGAAAATTTATTCAGTTTTGACAAAGTTACAGGTTCGGAAAGTTTTGAAAAAAGTTATAGGTTTGGAAAGTGTTAACATGAATTTCGAAAAAAAAAAATACATTTCCAACTATGAAAGCAGAATTATTTTTGGGATCGAGCCACGACTAAAACGCTTTTCCTTTTGAACATTTGTTCTAGGTTCGGAAAGATTTAAAAAAAATTATAGATTTGGGAAATTTAGACATGAATTTCGAAAAAAAAAATTCCGACTATGAATGCAGTATTATTATTGAGATCGATCTACAACTAAAACGCCTTTCCTTTTGAAAATTTTTTCAGTTTTGAAAGTTACAGGTTCGGAAAGTTTTTAAAAAAGTTATAGGTTTGGGAAGTTTTGACATAAATTTCGAAAAAAAAAATATTTCCAACTATGAATGCAGTATTATTATTGAGATCGAGCCACAACTAAAACGCATTTCCTTTTGAAAATTTTTTCAGTTTTGAAAGTTACAGGTTCGGAAAGTTTTTAAAAAAGTTATAGGTTTGGGAAGTTTTGACATAAATTTCGAAAAAAAAAAATATTTCCAACTATGAATGCAGTATTATTATTGAGATCGAGCCACAACTAAAACGCATTTCCTTTTGAAAATCGGTTTAGTTTTGAAAAAATTACAGGTTTGGAAAGTTTTGACAAAGTTATATGTGCGGAAAGTTTTGACATAAATTTCGAAAAAAAATAAATACATTTCCAACTATGAATGAAGTAATATTATTGAGATCGAGCCACGACTAAAACGCCTTACCTTTTAAAAATTTGTTCAGTTTTGACAAAGTTACAGGTTCGGAAAGTTTTAAAAAAAGTTATAGGTTTGGGAAGTTTTGACATGAATTTCGAAAAAAAAAAATTCCGACTATAAATGCAGTATTATTATTGAGATCGATCTACAACTAAAACGCCTTTCCTTTTGAAAGCGCTTTCATTTTTGAAAAAGTTATAGGTTAGAAAAGTATTGAAAAAAGTTATAGGTTTGGAAAGTTTTGACATGAATTTCGAAAAAAAAAAATATTTCCAACTATGAATGCAGTATTATTATTGAGATCGAGCCACAACTAAAACGCATTTCCTTTTGAAAATTTGTTTAGTTTTGAAAAAGTTATAGGTTCGAAAAGTTTTGAAAAAAGTTATAGGTTTGGAAAGTTTTGACAAAGTTATATGTTCGGACAGTTTTGACATGAATTTCGGAAAAAAACATTTCCAACTATGAATGCAGTATTATTATTGAGATCGAGCCACGACCAAAACGCATTTCCTTTTGAAAATTTGTTTAGTTTTGAAAAAGTTATAGGTTCGGAAAGTTTTGAAAAAAGTTATAGGTTTGGAAAGTTTTGACAAAGTTATATGTTCGGACAGTTTTGACATGAATTTCGGAAAAAAAAAACATTTCAAACTATGAATGCAGTATTATTATTGAGATCGAGCCATGACGAAAACGCCTTTCCTTTTGAAAAATTTTTCAGTTTTGCAAGTTACAGGTTCGGAAAGTTTTGAAAAAAGTTATAGGTTAGTGAATGTTTGACATGAATTTCGAAAAAAAATAAATACATTTCCAACTATGAATGCGGTTTAATTATTGAGATCGAGCAACGACTATAACGCTTTTCCTTTTGGTTTAGTTTTGAAACAGTTATAGGTTTGGGAAGTTTTGACATGAATTTCGGAAAAAAAAAACATTTCCAACTATGAATGCAGTATTATTATTGAGATCGAGCCACTACCAAAACGCCTTTCCTTTTGAAAATTTGTTTAGTTTTGAAAAAGTTATAGGTTCGGAAAGTTTTGAAAAAAGTTATAGGTTTGGAAAGTTTTGACAAAGTTATATGTTCGGACAGTTTTGACATGAATTTCGAAAAAAAAATACATTTCCAACTATGAATGCAATATTATTATTGAGATCGAGCCACGACTAAAACGACTTTCCTTTGAAATTCGGAAAGTTTTGAAAAAATTAAAGGTTCGGAAAGTTTTGAAATAAGTTATAGGTTTGGCAAGTTTTGACAAAGTTATATGTTCGGAAAGTTTTGACATGAATTTCGAAAAAAAAAAATATTTTCAACTATGAAAAACGCCTTACCTTTTAAAAATTTGTTCAGTTTTGAAAAAGTTACAGGTTCGAAAAGTTTTGAAAAATGTATAGGTTTGGGAAGGTTTCACATGAATTTCGAAAAGAAATAAATAAATACATTTCCAACTATGAATGCAGTATTATTATTGAGATCGAGCGAAGACTAAAACGCTTTTCCTTTTGCAAATCGGTTCAGTTTTTGCAAAGTTATAGGTACGGAAAGATTTAAAAAAAGTTATAGATTTGGGGAGTTTAGACATGAATTTCGAAAAAAAATCCAACTATGAATGCAGTATTATTATTGAGATCGAGCCACAACTAAAACGCATTTCCTCTTGAAAATTTATTCAGTTTTGACAAAGTTACAGGTTCGGAAAGTTTTGAAAAATTTATAGGTTTGGGAAGGTTCCACATGAATTTCGAAAAGAAATAAATAAATGCATTTCCAACTATGAATGCAGTATTATTATTGAGATCGAGCGAAGACTAAAACGCTTTTCCTTTTGCAAATCGGTTCAGTTTTTGCAAAGTTATAGGTACGGAAAGATTTAAAAAAAGTTATAGATTTGGGGAGTTTAGACATGAATTTCGAAAAAAAAAAAATCCAACTATGAATTGCAGTATTATTATTGAGATCGAGCCACAACTAAAACGCATTTCCTCTTGAAAATTTATTCAGTTTTGACAAAGTTACAGGTTCGGAAAGTTTTGAAAAAAGTTATAGGTTTGGAAAGTGTTGACATGAATTTCGAAAAAAAAAAAAAATACATTTCCAACTATGAAAGCAGAATTATTTTTGGGATCGAGCCACGACTAAAACGCTTTTCCTTTTGAACATTTGTTCTAGGTTCGGAAAGATTTAAAAAAAATTATAGATTTGGGAAATTTAGACATGAATTTCGAAAAAAAAATTCCGACTATGAATGCAGTATTATTATTGAGATCGATCTACAACTAAAACGCCTTTCCTTTTGAAAGCGCTTTCATTTTTGAAAAAGTTATAGGTTCGGAAAGTTTTGAAAAAAGTTATAGGTTTGGAAAGTTTTGACATGAATTTCGAAAAAAAAAAATATTTCCAACTATGAATGCAGTATTATTATTGAGATCGAGCCACAACTAAAACGCATTTCCTTTTGATAATTTGTTTAGTTTTGAAAAAGTTATAAGTTCGGAAAGTTTTGAAAAAAGTTATAGGTTTGGAAAGTTTTGACAAAGTTATATGTTCGGACAGTTTTGACATGAATTTCGCAAAAAAAAAAACATTTCCAACTATGAATGCAGTATTATTATTGAGATCGAGCGAAGACTAAAACGCTTCTCCTCTTGCAAATCGGTTCAGTTTTTACAAAGTTATAGGTACGGAAAGATTTAAAAAAAGTTATAGATTTGGGGAGTTTAGACATGAATTTCGAAAAAAAAAATCCAACTATGAATGCAGTATTATTATTGAGATCGAGCCACAACTAAAACGCATTTCCTCTTGAAAATTTATTCAGTTTTGACAAAGTTACAGGTTCGGAAAGTTTTGAAAAAAGTTATAGGTTTGGGAAGTTTTGACATGAATTTCGAAAAAAAAAATAAATACATTTCCAACTATGAAAGCAGAATTATTTTTGGGATCGAGCCACGACTAAAACGCTTTTCCTTTTGAAAATTTGTTCAGTTTTGACAAAGTTACAGGTTCGGAAAGTTTTAAAAAAAGTTATAGGTTTGGCAAGTTTTGACATGAATTTCGAAAAAAAAATAAATACATTTCCAACTATGAAAGCAGTATAATTATTGAGATCGAGCAACGACTAAAACGCCTTTCGTTTTGAAATTCGGAAAGTTTTGAAAAAGTTAAAGGTTCGGAAAGTTTTGCAAAAAGTTATAGGTTCGGAAAGTTTTGACATGAATTTCGAAAAAAAAAAATATTTCCAACTATGAATGCAGTATTATTATTGAGATCGAGCCACAACTAAAACGCCTTTCCTTTTGAAAAGTTTTTAAAAATTTATAGGTTTGGAAAGTTTTGACAAAGTTATATGTTCGGAAAGTTTTGACATGAATTTCGAAAAAAAAAAATATTTTCATCTATGAATGCAGTATTATTATTGAGATCGAGCCACAACTAAAACGCATTTCCTCTTGAAAATTTATTCAGTTTTGACAAAGTTACAGGTTCGGAAAGTTTTGAAAAAAGTTATAGGTTTGGGAAGTTTTGACATGAATTTCGAAAAAAAAAATAAATACATTTCCAACTATGAAAGCAGAATTATTTTTGGGATCGAGCCACGACTAAAACGCTTTTCCTTTTGAAAATTTGTTCAGTTTTGACAAAGTTACAGGTTCGGAAAGTTTTAAAAAAAGTTATAGGTTTGGCAAGTTTTGACATGAATTTCGAAAAAAAAATAAATACATTTCCAACTATGAAAGCAGTATAATTATTGAGATCGAGCAACGACTAAAACGCCTTTCGTTTTGAAAATTTGTTCAGTTTTGACAAAGTTATAGGTTCGGAAAGATTTAAAAAAAGTTATAGATTTGGGAAATTTAGACATGAATTTCGAAAAAAAAATTCCGACTATGAATGCAGTATTATTATTGAGATCGATCTACAACTAAAACGCCTTTCCTTTTGAAAGCGCTTTCATTTTTGAAAAAGTTATAGGTTCGGAAAGTTTTGAAAAAAGTTATAGGTTTGGAAAGTTTTGACATGAATTTTGAAAAAAAAAAATATTTCCAACTATGAATGCAGTATTATTATTGAGATCGAGCCACAACTAAAACGCATTTCCTTTTGAAAATTTGTTTAGTTTTGAAAAAGTTATAAGTTCGGAAAGTTTTGAAAAAAGTTATAGGTTTGGAAAGTTTTGACAAAGTTATATGTTCGGACAGTTTTGACATGAATTTCGCAAAAAAAAAAACATTTCCAACTATGAATGCAGTATTATTATTGAGATCGAGCGAAGACTAAAACGCTTCTCCTTTTGCAAATCGGTTCAGTTTTTACAAAGTTATAGGTACGGAAAGATTTAAAAAAAGTTATAGTTTTAGGGAGTTTAGACATGAATTTCGAAAAAAAAATCCAACTATGAATGCAGTATTATTATTGAGATCGAGCCACAACTAAAACGCATTTCCTCTTGAAAATTTATTCAGTTTTGACTAAGTTACAGGTTCGGAAAGTTTTGAAAAAAGTTATAGGTTTGGGAAGTTTTGACATGAATTTCGAAAAAAAAAAATAAATACATTTCCAACTATGAAAGCAGAATTATTTTTGGGATCGAGCCACGACTAAAACGCTTTTCCTTTTGAAAATTTGTTCAGTTTTGACAAAGTTACAGGTTCGGAAAGTTTTAAAAAAAGTTATAGGTTTGGCAAGTTTTGACATGAATTTCGAAAAAAAAATAAATACATTTCCAACTATGAAAGCAGTATAATTATTGAGATCGAGCAACGACTAAAACGCCTTTCGTTTTGAAAATTTGTTCAGTTTTGACAAAGTTATAGGTTCGGAAAGATTTAAAAAAAGTTATAGATTTGGGAAATTTAGACATGAATTTCGAAAAAAAAATTCCGACTATGAATGCAGTATTATTATTGAGATCGATCTACAACTAAAACGCCTTTCCTTTTGAAAGCGCTTTCATTTTTGAAAAAGTTATAGGTTCGGAAAGTTTTGAAAAAAGTTATAGGTTTGGAAAGTTTTGACATGAATTTTGAAAAAAAAAAATATTTCCAACTATGAATGCAGTATTATTATTGAGATCGAGCCACAACTAAAACGCATTTCCTTTTGAAAATTTGTTTAGTTTTGAAAAAGTTATAAGTTCGGAAAGTTTTGAAAAAAGTTATAGGTTTTGAAAGTTTTGACAAAGTTATATGTTCGGACAGTTTTGACATGAATTTCGCAAAAAAAAAAACATTTCCAACTATGAATGCAGTATTATTATTGAGATCGAGCGAAGACTAAAACGCTTCTCCTTTTGCAAATCGGTTCAGTTTTTACAAAGTTATAGGTACGGAAAGATTTAAAAAAAGTTTTAGATTTAGGGAGTTTAGACATGAATTTCGAAAAAAAAATCCAACTATGAATGCAGTATTATTATTGAGATCGAGCCACAACTAAAACGCATTTCCTCTTGAAAATTTATTCAGTTTTGACTAAGTTACAGGTTCGGAAAGTTTTGAAAAAAGTTATAGGTTTGGGAAGTTTTGACATGAATTTCGAAAAAAAAAAATAAATACATTTCCAACTATGAAAGCAGAATTATTTTTGGGATCGAGCCACGACTAAAACGCTTTTCCTTTTGAAAATTTGTTCAGTTTTGACAAAGTTACAGGTTCGGAAAATTTTAAAACAAATTATAGATTTGGCAAGTTTTAACATGAATTTCGAAAAAAAATAAATACATTTCCAACTATGAAAGCAGTATAATTATTGAGATCGAGCAACGACTAAAACGCCTTTCGTTTTGAAAATTTGTTCAGTTTTGACAAAGTTATAGGTTCGGAAAGATTTAAAAAAAGTTATAGATTTCGAAAAAAAAAATTCCAACTATGAATGCAGTATTATTATTGAGATCGATCTACAACTAAAACGCCTTTCCTTTTGAAAGCGCTTTCATTTTTAAAAAAGTTATAGGTTCGGAAAGTTTTGAAAAAAGTTATATGTTTGGAAAGTTTTGACATGAATTTCGAAAAAAAAAATATATTTCCAACTATGAATGCAGTATTATTATTGAGATCGAGCCACAACTAAAACGCATTTCCTTTTGAAAATTTGTTTAGTTTTGAAAAAGTTATAGGTTCGGAAAGTTTTGAAAAAAGTTATAGGTTTGGAAAGTTTTGACAAAGTTATATGTTCGGACAGTTTTGACATGAATTTCGCAAAAAAAAAACATTTCCAACTATGAATGCAGTATTATTATTGAGATCGAGCCACGACCAATACGGCTTTCCTTTTGAAAATTTTTTCAGTTTTGAAAGTTACAGGTTCGGAAAGTTTTGAAAAATGTTATAGGTTAGGGAATGTTTGACATGAATTTCGAAAAAAAATTAATACATTTCCAACTATGAATGCGGTTTAATTATTGAGATCGAGCATCGACTATAACGCTTTTCCTTTTGCAAATCGGTTTAGTTTTAAAACAGTTATAGGTTCGGAAAGTTTTTAAAAAAGTTATAGGTTTGGAAAGTTTTGACAAAGTTATATGTTCGGAAAGTTTTGACATGAATTTCGAAAAAAAAAAAATATTTTCATCTATGAATGCAGTATTATTATTGAGATCGAGCCACGACTAAAACGCATTTCCTTTTAAAAATCGGTTGAGTTTTGAAAAAAATTATAGGTTTGGAAAGTTTTGACAAAGTTATATGTTCGGAAAGTTTTGACATGAATTTCGAAAAAAAAAATACATTTCCAACTATGAATGCAGTAATATTATTGAGATCGAGCCACGACTAAAACGCCTTACCTTTTAAAAATTTGTTCAGTTTTGAAAAAGTTATAGGTTCGGAAAGTTTTGAAAAAAGTTATGGGTTTGGAAAGTTTTGACAAAGTTATATGTTCGGAAAGTTTTGACATGAATTTCGAAAAAAAAAAATATTTCCAACTATGAATGCAGTATTATTATTGAGATCGTGCCACGACTAAAACGCCTTTCCTTTTGAAAATTTATTCAGTTTTGACAAAGTTACAGGTTCGGAAAGTTTTGAAAAATGTATAGGGTTAGGAAGGTTTCACATGAATTTCGAAAAGAAATAAATAAATACATTTCCAACTATGAATGCAGTATTATTATTGAGATCGAGCGAACACTAAAACGTTTCTCCTTTTTCAAATCGGTTCAGTTGTTACAAAGTTATATGTACGGAAAGATTTAAAAAAAGTTATAGATTTGGGGAGCTTAGACATGAATTTCGAAATAAAAATCCAACTATGAATGCAGTATTATTATTTAGATAGATCTACAACTAAAACGCCTTTCCTTATGAAAGCTTGTTCACTTTTGAAAAAGTTATACGTTTGGAAAGTTTTGAAAAAAGTTATAGGTTCGGAAAGTTTTGACATGAATTTCGAAAAGAAAAAGCGCTTTCATTTTTGAAAAAGTTATAGGTTCGGAAAGTTTTGAAAAAAGTTATAGGTTTGGAAAGTTTTGACATGAATTTCGAAAAAAAAAATATTTCCAACTATGAATGCAGTATTATTATTGAGATCGAGCCACAACTAAAACGCATTTCCTTTTGATAATTTGTTTAGTTTTGAAAAAGTTATAAGTTCGGAAAGTTTTGAAAAAAGTTATAGGTTTGGAAAGTTTTGACAAAGTTATATGTTCGGACAGTTTTGACATGAATTTCGCAAAAAAAAAAAACATTTCCAACTATGAATGCAGTATTATTACTGAGATCGAGCGAAGACTAAAACGCTTCTCCTCTTGCAAATCGGTTCAGTTTTTACAAAGTTATAGGTACGGAAAGATTTAAAAAAAGTTATAGATTTGGGGAGTTTAGACATGAATTTCGAAAAAAAAAATCCAACTATGAATGCAGTATTATTATTGAGATCGAGCCACAACTAAAACGCATTTCCTCTTGAAAATTTATTCAGTTTTGACAAAGTTACAGGTTCGGAAAGTTTTGAAAAAAGTTATAGGTTTGGGAAGTTTTGACATGAATTTCGAAAAAAAAAATAAATACATTTCCAACTATGAAAGCAGAATTATTTTTGGGATCGAGCCACGACTAAAACGCTTTTCCTTTTGAAAATTTGTTCAGTTTTGACAAAGTTACAGGTTCGGAAAGTTTTAAAAAAAGTTATAGGTTTGGCAAGTTTTGACATGAATTTCGAAAAAAAAATAAATACATTTCCAACTATGAAAGCAGTATAATTATTGAGATCGAGCAACGACTAAAACGCCTTTCGTTTTGAAAATTTTTTCAGTTTTGACAAAGTTATAGGTTCGGAAAGATTTAAAAAAAGTTATAGATTTGGGAAATTTAGACATGAATTTCGAAAAAAAAATTCCGACTATGAATGCAGTATTATTATTGAGATCGATCTACAACTAAAACGCCTTTCCTTTTGAAAGCGCTTTCATTTTTGAAAAAGTTATAGGTTCGGAAAGTTTTGAAAAAAGTTATAGGTTTGGAAAGTTTTGACATGAATTTTGAAAAAAAAAAATATTTCCAACTATGAATGCAGTATTATTATTGAGATCGAGCCACAACTAAAACGCATTTCCTTTTGAAAATTTGTTTAGTTTTGAAAAAGTTATAAGTTCGGAAAGTTTTGAAAAAAGTTATAGGTTTGGAAAGTTTTGACAAAGTTATATGTTCGGACAGTTTTGACATGAATTTCGCAAAAAAAAAAACATTTCCAACTATGAATGCAGTATTATTATTGAGATCGAGCGAAGACTAAAACGCTTCTCCTTTTGCAAATCGGTTCAGTTTTTACAAAGTTATAGGTACGGAAAGATTTAAAAAAAGTTATAGATTTGGGGAGTTTAGACATGAATTTCGAAAAAAAAATCCAACTATGAATGCAGTATTATTATTGAGATCGAGCCACAACTAAAACGCATTTCCTCTTGAAACTTTATTCAGTTTTGACAAAGTTACAGGTTCGGAAAGTTTTGAAAAAAGTTATAGGTTTGGGAAGTTTTGACATGAATTTCGAAAAAAATAAATAAATACATTTCCAACTATGAAAGCAGAACTATTTTTGGGATCGAGCCACGACTAAAACGCTTTTCCTTTTGAAAATTTGTTCAGTTTTGACAAAGTTACAGGTTCGGAAAGTTTTAAAAAAAGTTATAGGTTTGGCAAGTTTTGACATGAATTTCGAAAAAAATATAAATACATTTCCAACTATGAAAGCAGTATAATTATTGAGATCGAGCAACGACTAAAACGCCTTTCGTTTTAAAAATTTGTTCAGTTTTGACAAAGTTATAGGTTCGGAAAGATTTAAAAAAAGTTATAGATTTGGGAAATTTAGACATGAATTTCGAAAGAAAAAATTCCGACTATGAATGCAGTATTATTATTGAGATCGATCTACAACTAAAACGCCTTTCCTTTTGAAAGCGCTTTCATTTTTGAAAATTTTATAGGTTCGGAAAGTTTTGAAAAAAGTTATAGGTTTGGAAAGTTTTGACAAAGTTATATGTTCGGAAAGTTTTGACATGAATTTCGAAAAAAAAAATATTTTCAACTATGAATGCAGTATTATTATTGAGATAGATCTACAGCTAAAACGCCTTTCCTTATGAAAGCGTGTTCATTTTTGAAAAAGTTATACGTTTGGAAAGTTTTGAAAAAAGTTATAGGTTTGGAAAGTTTTGACATGAATTTCGAAAACAAAAAATATTTCCAACTATGAAAGCAGAATTATTTTTGGGATCGAGCCACGACTAAAACGCTTTTCCTTTTGAAAATTTGTTCAGTTTTGACAAAGTTACAGGTTCGGAAAGTTTTAAAAAAAGTAATAGGTTTGGGAAGTTTTGACATGAATTTCGAAAAAAAAAATAAATACATTTCCAACTATGAAAGCAGAATTATTTTTGCGATCGAGCCACGACTAAGACGCTTTTCCTTTTGAAAATTTGTTCAGTTTTGACAAAGTTACAGGTTCGGAAAGTTTTAAAAAAAGTTATAGGTTTGGGAAGTTTTGACATGAATTTCGAAAAAAAAATAAATCCATTTCCAACTATGAAAGCAGTATAATTATTGAGATCGAGCAACGACTAAAACGCCTTTCGTTTTGAAAATTTGTTCAGTTTTGACAAAGTTATAGGTTCGGAAAGATTTAAAAAAAAGTTATAGATTTGGCAAATTTTGACATGAATTTCGAAAGAAAAAATTCCGACTATGAATGCAGTATTATTATTGAGATCGATCTACAACTAAAACGCCTTTCCTTTTGAAAGCGCTTTCATTTTTGAAAAAGTTATAGGTTCGGAAAGTTTTGAAAAAAGTTATAGGTTTGGAAAGTTTTGACAAAGTTATATGTTCGGAAAGTTTTGACATGAATTTCGAGAAAAAAAATATTTTCAACCATGAATGCAGTATTATTATTGAGATCGTGCGACGACTAAAACGCCTTTCCTTTTGAAAATTTATTCAGTTTTGACAAAGTTACAGGTTCGGAAAGTTTTGAAAAATGTATAGGTTTGGGAAGGTTTCACATGAATTTCGAAAAGAAATAAATAAATACATTTCCAACTATGAATGCAGTATTATTATTGAGATCGAGCGAAGACTAAAACGCTTCTCCTTTTGCAAATCGGTTCAGTTTTTACAAAGTTATAGGTACGGAAAGATTTAAAAAAAGTTATAGATTTGGGGAGTTTAGACATGAATTTCGAAAAAAAACAATCGAATTATCGAAAGCAGTATTATTATTGAGATCAGCACAACTAAAACGCATTTCCTCTTGAAAATTTATTCAGTTTTGACAAAGTTACAGGTTCGGAAAGTTTTGAAAAAAGTTATAAGTTTGGGAAGTTTTGACAAAGTTATATGTTCGGACAGTTTTGACATGAATTTCGAAAAAAAAAAATACATTTCCAACTATGAATGCAGTATTATTATTGAGATCGCGTCACGACTAAAACGCCTTTCCTTTTGAAATTCGGAAAGTTTTGAAAAAGTTAAAGGTTCGGAAAGTTTTGCAAAAAGTTATAGGTTCAAAAAGTTTTGACATGAATTTCGAAAAAAAAAAATATTTCCAACTATGAATGCAGTATTATTATTGAGATCGAGCCACAACTAAAACGCCTTTCCTTTTGAAAATTTTTTCAGTTTTGAAAGTTACAGGTTCGGAAAGTTTTTAAAAAAGTTATAGGTTTGAAAGTTTGACATGAATTTCGAAAAAAAAAATTTCCAACTATGAATGCATATTATTATTGAGATCGAGCCACAACTACCTTTTAAAAATCGGTTTAGTTTTGAAAAAAATTAAAGTTTGGAAAGTTTTGACAAAGTTATATGTTCGGAAAGTTTTGACATAAATTTCGAAAAAAAATAAATACATTTCCAACTATGAATGCAGTAATATTATTGAGATCGAGCCACGACTAAAACGCCTTACCTTTTAAAAATTTGTTCAGTTTTGAAAAAGTTATAGGTTCGGAAAGTTTTGAAAAAAGTTATAGGTTTAGAAAGTTTTGACAAAGTTATATGTTCGGAAAGTTTTGACATGAATTTCGAGAAAAAAAAATATTTTCAACCATGAATGCAGTATTATTATTCAGATCGTGCGACGACTAAAACGCCTTTCCTTTTGAAAATTTATTCAGTTTTGACAAAGTTAAGGTTCGGAAAGTTTTGAAAAAGTATAGGTTGGAAGGTTTCACAGAATTTCGAAAGAAATAAAAAAACATTTCAACATGAATGCAGTATTATTATTAGATCGGCGAAGAGTAAAACGTTCTTCTTTGAAAATTTATTCAGTTTTGTACAAAGTTACAGGTTCGGAAAGTTTTAAAAAAAGTTATAGATTTGGTGAGTTTAGACATGAATTTGGAAAAAAATAAATCCAACTATGAATGCAGTATTATTATTGAGATCGAGCCACAACTAAAACGCATTTCCTCTTGAAAATTTATTCAGTTTTGACAAAGTAACAGTTCGGAAAGTTTTGAAAAAAGTTATAGGTTTGGGAAGTTTTGACATGAATTTCGAAAAAAAAAATAAATACATTTCCAACTATGAATGCAGTATTATTATTGAGATCGAGCGAAGACTAAAACGCTTTTCCTTTTGCAAATCGGTTCAGTTTTTACAAAGTTATAGGTACGGAAAGTTTTGAAAAAAGTTATAGGTTTGGGAAGTTTGACATGAATTTCGAAAAAAAAAATCCAACTATGAATGCAGTATTATTATTGAGATCGAGCCAGGAGTTTAGACATGAATTTGGAAAAAAAAAATCCAACTATGAATGCAGTATTATTATTGAGATCGAGCCACAACTAAAACGCATTTCCTCTTGAAAATTTATTCAGTTTTGACAAAGTTATAGTTTCGGAAAGTTTTGAAAAAAGTTATAGGTTTGGGAAGTTTTGACAAAGTTATATGTTCGGACAGTTTTGACATGAATTTCGAAAAAAAAAAATACATTTCCAACTATGAATGCAGTATTATTATTGAGATCGATCCACGACTAAAACGCCTTTCCTTTTGTAATTCGGAAAGTTTTGAAAAAGTTATAGGTTCGGAAAGTTTTGCAAAAAGTTATAGGTTCGAAAAGTTTTGACATGAATTTCGAAAAAAAAAAAATATTTCCAACTATGAATGCAGTATTATTATTGAGATCGAGCCACAACTAAAACGCCTTTCCTTTTGAAAATATTTTCAATTTTGAAAGTTACAGGTTCGGAAAGTTTTTAAAAAAGTTATAGGTTTGGAATGTTTGACATGAATTTCGAAAAAAAAATACATTTCCAACTATGAATGCAATATTATTATTGAGATCGAGCCACGACTAAAACGCCTTTCCTTTTAAAAATCGGTTTAGTTTTGAAAAAAATTATAGGTTTGGAAAGTTTTGACAAAGTTATATGTTCGGAAAGTTTTGACATGAATTTCGAAAAAAAAAAATATTTTCAACTATGAATGCAGTATTATTATTGAGATCGAGCCACGACTAAAACGCCTTTCCTTTTGAAAATTTATTCAGTTTTGACAAAGTTACAGGTTCGGAAAGTTTTGAAAAAGTTATAGGTTTGGGAATGTTTAACATGAATTTCGAAAAAAAAATAAATACATTTCCAACTATGAATGCGATTTAATTATTGAGATCCAGTAACGAATATAACGCTTTTCCTTTTGCAAATCGGTTTAGTTTTGAAACAGTTATAGGTTCGGAAAGTTTTTAAAAAAGTTATATGTTTGGGAATGTTTGACATGAATTTCGAAAAAAAAAATACATTTCCAACTATGAATGCAGTATTATTATTGAGATCGAGCCACGACTAAAACGCCTTTCCTTTTGAAATTCGGAAAGTTTTGGAAAAAGTTATAGGTTTAGAAAGTTTTGTGCTAAGTTATATGTTCGAAACAGTTTTGACATGAATTTCGGAAAAAAAAACATTTCCAACTATGAATGCAGTATTATTATTGAGATCGAGCCACGACCAAAACGCCTTCCCTATTGAAAAGTTTTTCAGTTTTGAAAGTTACAGGTTCGGAAAGTTTTGAAAAAGTTATAGGTTTGGGAATGTTTAACATGAATTTCGAAAAAAAATAAATACATTTCCAACTATGAATGCGATTTAATTATTGAGATCCAGTAACGAATATAACGCTTTTCCTTTTGCAAATCGGTTTAGTTTTAAAACAGTTATAGGTTCGGAAAGTTTTTAAAAAAGTTATAGGTTTGGGAATGTTTGACATGAATTTCGAAAAAAAAAATACATTTCCAACTATGAATGCAGTATTATTATTGAGATCGAGCCACGACTAAAACGCCTTTCCTTTTGAAAATTTATTCAGTTTTGACAAAGTTACAGGTTCGGAAAGTTTTGAAAAAAGTTATAGGTTTGGGAAGGTTTTACATGAATTTCGAAAAGAAATAAATAAATACATTTCCAACTATAAATGCATTATTGTTATTGGGATCTAGCGAAGACTAAAACGCTTTTCCTTTTGCAAATCGGTTCAGTTTTTACAAAGTTATAGGTTCGGAAAGTTTTTAAAAAAGTTATAGGTTTGGAAAGTTTTGACAAAGTTATATGTTCGGAAAGTTTTGACATGAATTTCGAAAAAAAAAAATATTTTCAACTATGAATGCAGTATTATTATTGAGATCGAGCCACGACTAAAACGCCTTTCCTTTTGAAAATTTATTCAGTTTTGACAAAGTTACAGGTTCGGAAAGTTTTGAAAAAGTTATAGGTTTGGGAATGTTTAACATGAATTTCGAAAAAAAAATAAATACATTTCCAACTATGAATGCGATTTAATTATTGAGATCCAGTAACGAATATAACGCTTTTCCTTTTGCAAATCGGTTTAGTTTTGAAACAGTTATAGGTTCGGAAAGTTTTTAAAAAAGTTATATGTTTGGGAATGTTTGACATGAATTTCGAAAAAAAAAATACATTTCCAACTATGAATGCAGTATTATTATTGAGATCGAGCCACAACTAAAACGCATTTCCTCTTGAAAATTTATTCAGTTTTGACAAAGTAACAGTTCGGAAAGTTTTGAAAAAAGTTATAGGTTTGGGAAGTTTTGACATGAATTTCGAAAAAAAAATAAATACATTTCCAACTATGAATGCAGTATTATTATTGAGATCGAGCGAAGACTAAAACGCTTTTCCTTTTGCAAATCGGTTCAGTTTTTACAAAGTTATAGGTACGGAAAGATTTAAAAAAAGTTATAGATTTGGGGAGTTTAGACATGAATTTGGAAAAAAAAAATCCAACTATGAATGCAGTATTATTATTGAGATCGAGCCACAACTAAAACGCATTTCCTCTTGAAAATTTATTCAGTTTTGACAAAGTTATAGTTTCGGAAAGTTTTGAAAAAAGTTATAGGTTTGGGAAGTTTTGACAAAGTTATATGTTCGGACAGTTTTGACATGAATTTCGAAAAAAAAAATACATTTCCAACTATGAATGCAGTATTATTATTGAGATCGATCCACGACTAAAACGCCTTTCCTTTTGTAATTCGGAAAGTTTTGAAAAAGTTATAGGTTCGGAAAGTTTTGCAAAAAGTTATAGGTTCGAAAAGTTTTGACATGAATTTCGAAAAAAAAAAAATATTTCCAACTATGAATGCAGTATTATTATTGAGATCGAGCCACAACTAAAACGCCTTTCCTTTTGAAAATATTTTCAATTTTGAAAGTTACAGGTTCGGAAAGTTTTTAAAAAAGTTATAGGTTTGGGAATGTTTGACATGAATTTCGAAAAAAAAATACATTTCCAACTATGAATGCAATATTATTATTGAGATCGAGCCACGACTAAAACGCCTTTCCTTTTAAAAATCGGTTTAGTTTTGAAAAAAATTATAGGTTTGGAAAGTTTTGACAAAGTTATATGTTCGGAAAGTTTTGACATGAATTTCGAAAAAAAAAATATTTTCAACTATGAATGCAGTATTATTATTGAGATCGAGCCACGACTAAAACGCCTTTCCTTTTGAAAATTTATTCAGTTTTGACAAAGTTACAGGTTCGGAAAGTTTTGAAAAAGTTATAGGTTTGGGAATGTTTAACATGAATTTCGAAAAAAAAATAAATACATTTCCAACTATGAATGCGATTTAATTATTGAGATCCAGTAACGAATATAACGCTTTTCCTTTTGCAAATCGGTTTAGTTTTGAAACAGTTATAGGTTCGGAAAGTTTTTAAAAAAGTTATATGTTTGGGAATGTTTGACATGAATTTCGAAAAAAAAAATACATTTCCAACTATGAATGCAGTATTATTATTGAGATCGAGCCACGACTAAAACGCCTTTCCTTTTGAAATTCGGAAAGTTTTGGAAAAAGTTATAGGTTTAGAAAGTTTTGTGCTAAGTTATATGTTCGAAACAGTTTTGACATGAATTTCGGAAAAAAAAACATTTCCAACTATGAATGCAGTATTATTATTGAGATCGAGCCACGACCAAAACGCCTTCCCTATTGAAAAGTTTTTCAGTTTTGAAAGTTACAGGTTCGGAAAGTTTTGAAAAAGTTATAGGTTTGGGAATGTTTAACATGAATTTCGAAAAAAAATAAATACATTTCCAACTATGAATGCGATTTAATTATTGAGATCCAGTAACGAATATAACGCTTTTCCTTTTGCAAATCGGTTTAGTTTTAAAACAGTTATAGGTTCGGAAAGTTTTTAAAAAAGTTATAGGTTTGGGAATGTTTGACATGAATTTCGAAAAAAAAAATACATTTCCAACTATGAATGCAGTATTATTATTGAGATCGAGCCACGACTAAAACGCCTTTCCTTTTGAAAATTTATTCAGTTTTGACAAAGTTACAGGTTCGGAAAGTTTTGAAAAAAGTTATAGGTTTGGGAAGGTTTTACATGAATTTCGAAAAGAAATAAATAAATACATTTCCAACTATAAATGCATTATTGTTATTGGGATCTAGCGAAGACTAAAACGCTTTTCCTTTTGCAAATCGGTTCAGTTTTTACAAAGTTATAGGTTCGGAAAGTTTTTAAAAAAGTTATAGGTTTGGAAAGTTTTGACAAAGTTATATGTTCGGAAAGTTTTGACATGAATTTCGAAAAAAAAAAATATTTTCAACTATGAATGCAGTATTATTATTGAGATCGAGCCACGACTAAAACGCCTTTCCTTTTGAAAATTTATTCAGTTTTGACAAAGTTACAGGTTCGGAAAGTTTTGAAAAAGTTATAGGTTTGGGAATGTTTAACATGAATTTCGAAAAAAAAATAAATACATTTCCAACTATGAATGCGATTTAATTATTGAGATCCAGTAACGAATATAACGCTTTTCCTTTTGCAAATCGGTTTAGTTTTGAAACAGTTATAGGTTCGGAAAGTTTTTAAAAAAGTTATATGTTTGGGAATGTTTGACATGAATTTCGAAAAAAAAAAATACATTTCCAACTATGAATGCAGTATTATTATTGAGATCGAGCCACGACTAAAACGCCTTTCCTTTTGAAATTCGGAAAGTTTTGGAAAAAGTTATAGGTTTGGAAAGTTTTGACAAAGTTATATGTTCGGACAGTTTTGACATGAATTTCGGAAAAAAAAAACATTTCCAACTATGAATGCAGTATTATTATTGAGATCGAGCCACGACCAAAGCGGCTTTCATTTTGAAAATTTTTTCAGTTTTGAAAGTTACAGGTTCGGATAGTTTTGAAAAAAGTTATAGGTTAGGGAATGTTTGACATGAATTTCGAAAAAAAATAAATACATTTCCAACTATGAATGCGGTTTAATTATTGAGATCGAGCATCGACTATAACGCTTTTCCTTTTGCAAATCGGTTTAGTTTTGAAACAGTTATAGGTTCGGAAAGTTGTTAAAAAAGTTATAGGTTTGGAAAGTTTTGACAAAGTTATTTGTTCGGAAAGTTTTGACATGAATTTCGAAAAAAAAAAATACATTTCCAACTATGAATGCTGTAATATTATTGAGATCGAGCCACGACTAAAACGCATTTCCTTTTAAAAATTTGTTCAGTTTTGAAAAAGTTATAGGTTCGGAAAGTTTTGAAAAAAGTTATAGGTTTGGAAAGTTTTGACAAAGTTATATGTTCGGAAAGTTTTTACATGAATTTCGAAAAAAAAAAAATTTTCAACTATGAATGCAGTATTATTATTGAGATCGAGCCACGACTAAAACGCCTTTCCTTTTGAAAATTTATTCAGTTTTGACAAAGTTACAGGTTCGGAAAGTTTTGAAAAAAGTTATAGGTTTGGGAAGGCTTTACATGAATTTCGAAAAGAAATAAATAAATACATTTCCAACTATAAATGCATTATTGTTATTGAGATCTAGCGAAGACTAAAACGCTTTTCCTTTTGCAAATCGGTTCAGTTTTTACAAAGTTATAGGTTCGGAAAGTTTTTAAAAAAGTTATAGGTTTGGAAAGTTTTGACAAAGTTATATGTTCGGAAAGTTTTGACATGAATTTCGAAAAAAAAAAATATTTTCAACTATGAATGCAGTATTATTATTGAGATCGAGCCACGACTAAAACGCCTTTCCTTTTGAAAATTTATTCAGTTTTGACAAAGTTACAGGTTCGGAAAGTTTTGAAAAAAGTTATAGGTTTGGGAATGTTTAACATGAATTTCGAAAAAAAATAAATACATTTCCAACTATGAATGCGATTTAATTATTGAGATCCAGTAACGAATATAACGCTTTTCCTTTTGCAAATCGGTTTAGTTTTAAAACAGTTATAGGTTCGGAAAGTTTTTAAAAAAGTTATAGGTTTGGGAATGTTTGACATGAATTTCGAAAAAAAAAATACATTTCCAACTATGAATGCAGTATTATTATTGAGATCGAGCCACGACTAAAAC
The DNA here is from genome assembly GCA_035044485.1 of Scaptomyza reducta. Taxonomy (NCBI): domain Eukaryota; kingdom Metazoa; phylum Arthropoda; class Insecta; order Diptera; family Drosophilidae; genus Scaptomyza; species Scaptomyza reducta. Next base: position 36,641 of record JAWNNV010000514.1, read on the forward strand.
GCCTTTCCTTTTGAAAATTTATTCAGTTTTGACAAAGTTACAGGTTCGGAAAGTTTTGAAAAAAGTTATAGGTTTGGGAAGGTTTTACATGAATTTCGAAAAGAAATAAATAAATACATTTCCAACTATAAATGCATTATTGTTATTGGGATCTAGCGAAGACTAAAACGCTTTTCCTTTTGCAAATCGGTTCAGTTTTTACAAAGTTATAGGTTCGGAAAGTTTTTAAAAAAGTTATAGGTTTGGAAAGTTTTGACAAAGTTATATGTTCGGAAAGTTTTGACATGAATTTCGAAAAAAAAAAAATATTTTCAACTATGAATGCAGTATTATTATTGAGATCGAGCCACGACTAAAACGCCTTTCCTTTTGAAAATTTATTCAGTTTTGACAAAGTTACAGGTTCGGAAAGTTTTGAAAAAGTTATAGGTTTGGGAATGTTTAACATGAATTTCGAAAAAAAAATAAATACATTTCCAACTATGAATGCGATTTAATTATTGAGATCCAGTAACGAATATAACGCTTTTCCTTTTGCAAATCGGTTTAGTTTTGAAACAGTTATAGGTTCGGAAAGTTTTTAAAAAAGTTATATGTTTGGGAATGTTTGACATGAATTTCGAAAAAAAAAATACATTTCCAACTATGAATGCAGTATTATTATTGAGATCGAGCCACAACTAAAACGCATTTCCTCTTGAAAATTTATTCAGTTTTGACAAAGTAACAGTTCGGAAAGTTTTGAAAAAAGTTATAGGTTTGGGAAGTTTTGACATGAATTTCGAAAAAAAAATAAATACATTTCCAACTATGAATGCAGTATTATTATTGAGATCGAGCGAAGACTAAAACGCTTTTCCTTTTGCAAATCGGTTCAGTTTTTACAAAGTTATAGGTACGGAAAGATTTAAAAAAAGTTATAGATTTGGGGAGTTTAGACATGAATTTGGAAAAAAAAAATCCAACTATGAATGCAGTATTATTATTGAGATCGAGCCACAACTAAAACGCATTTCCTCTTGAAAATTTATTCAGTTTTGACAAAGTTATAGTTTCGGAAAGTTTTGAAAAAAGTTATAGGTTTGGGAAGTTTTGACAAAGTTATATGTTCGGACAGTTTTGACATGAATTTCGAAAAAAAAAATACATTTCCAACTATGAATGCAGTATTATTATTGAGATCGATCCACGACTAAAACGCCTTTCCTTTTGTAATTCGGAAAGTTTTGAAAAAGTTATAGGTTCGGAAAGTTTTGCAAAAAGTTATAGGTTCGAAAAGTTTTGACATGAATTTCGAAAAAAAAAAAATATTTCCAACTATGAATGCAGTATTATTATTGAGATCGAGCCACAACTAAAACGCCTTTCCTTTTGAAAATATTTTCAATTTTGAAAGTTACAGGTTCGGAAAGTTTTTAAAAAAGTTATAGGTTTGGGAATGTTTGACATGAATTTCGAAAAAAAAAATACATATCCAACTATGAATGCAATATTATTATTGAGATCGAGCCACGACTAAAACGCCTTTCCTTTTAAAAATCGGTTTAGTTTTGAAAAAAATTATAGGTTTGGAAAGTTTTGACAAAGTTATATGTTCGGAAAGTTTTGACATGAATTTCGAAAAAAAAAAATATTTTCAACTATGAATGCAGTATTATTATTGAGATCGAGCCACGACTAAAACGCCTTTCCTTTTGAAAATTTATTCAGTTTTGACAAAGTTACAGGTTCGGAAAGTTTTGAAAAAGTTATAGGTTTGGGAATGTTTAACATGAATTTCGAAAAAAAAATAAATACATTTCCAACTATGAATGCGATTTAATTATTGAGATCCAGTAACGAATATAACGCTTTTCCTTTTGCAAATCGGTTTAGTTTTGAAACAGTTATAGGTTCGGAAAGTTTTTAAAAAAGTTATATGTTTGGGAATGTTTGACATGAATTTCGAAAAAAAAAATACATTTCCAACTATGAATGCAGTATTATTATTGAGATCGAGCCACGACTAAAACGCCTTTCCTTTTGAAATTCGGAAAGTTTTGGAAAAAGTTATAGGTTTAGAAAGTTTTGTGCTAAGTTATATGTTCGAAACAGTTTTGACATGAATTTCGGAAAAAAAAACATTTCCAACTATGAATGCAGTATTATTATTGAGATCGAGCCACGACCAAAACGCCTTCCCTATTGAAAAGTTTTTCAGTTTTGAAAGTTACAGGTTCGGAAAGTTTTGAAAAAGTTATAGGTTTGGGAATGTTTAACATGAATTTCGAAAAAAAATAAATACATTTCCAACTATGAATGCGATTTAATTATTGAGATCCAGTAACGAATATAACGCTTTTCCTTTTGCAAATCGGTTTAGTTTTAAAACAGTTATAGGTTCGGAAAGTTTTTAAAAAAGTTATAGGTTTGGGAATGTTTGACATGAATTTCGAAAAAAAAAATACATTTCCAACTATGAATGCAGTATTATTATTGAGATCGAGCCACGACTAAAACGCCTTTCCTTTTGAAAATTTATTCAGTTTTGACAAAGTTACAGGTTCGGAAAGTTTTGAAAAAAGTTATAGGTTTGGGAAGGTTTTACATGAATTTCGAAAAGAAATAAATAAATACATTTCCAACTATAAATGCATTATTGTTATTGGGATCTAGCGAAGACTAAAACGCTTTTCCTTTTGCAAATCGGTTCAGTTTTTACAAAGTTATAGGTTCGGAAAGTTTTTAAAAAAGTTATAGGTTTGGAAAGTTTTGACAAAGTTATATGTTCGGAAAGTTTTGACATGAATTTCGAAAAAAAAAAAATATTTTCAACTATGAATGCAGTATTATTATTGAGATCGAGCCACGACTAAAACGCCTTTCCTTTTGAAAATTTATTCAGTTTTGACAAAGTTACAGGTTCGGAAAGTTTTGAAAAAGTTATAGGTTTGGGAATGTTTAACATGAATTTCGAAAAAAAAATAAATACATTTCCAACTATGAATGCGATTTAATTATTGAGATCCAGTAACGAATATAACGCTTTTCCTTTTGCAAATCGGTTTAGTTTTGAAACAGTTATAGGTTCGGAAAGTTTTTAAAAAAGTTATATGTTTGGGAATGTTTGACATGAATTTCGAAAAAAAATAAATACATTTCCAACTATGAATGCAGTATTATTATTGAGATCGAGCCACGACTAAAACGCCTTTCCTTTTGAAATTCGGAAAGTTTTGGAAAAAGTTATAGGTTTGGAAAGTTTTGACAAAGTTATATGTTCGGACAGTTTTGACATGAATTTCGGAAAAAAAAAACATTTCCAACTATGAATGCAGTATTATTATTGAGATCGAGCCACGACCAAAGCGGCTTTCATTTTGAAAATTTTTTCAGTTTTGAAAGTTACAGGTTCGGATAGTTTTGAAAAAAGTTATAGGTTAGGGAATGTTTGACATGAATTTCGAAAAAAAATAAATACATTTCCAACTATGAATGCGGTTTAATTATTGAGATCGAGCATCGACTATAACGCTTTTCCTTTTGCAAATCGGTTTAGTTTTGAAACAGTTATAGGTTCGGAAAGTTGTTAAAAAAGTTATAGGTTTGGAAAGTTTTGACAAAGTTATTTGTTCGGAAAGTTTTGACATGAATTTCGAAAAAAAAAAAATACATTTCCAACTATGAATGCTGTAATATTATTGAGATCGAGCCACGACTAAAACGCATTTCCTTTTAAAAATTTGTTCAGTTTTGAAAAAGTTATAGGTTCGGAAAGTTTTGAAAAAAGTTATAGGTTTGGAAAGTTTTGACAAAGTTATATGTTCGGAAAGTTTTTACATGAATTTCGAAAAAAAAAAAAATTTTCAACTATGAATGCAGTATTATTATTGAGATCGAGCCACGACTAAAACGCCTTTCCTTTTGAAAATTTATTCAGTTTTGACAAAGTTACAGGTTCGGAAAGTTTTGAAAAAAGTTATAGGTTTGGGAAGGTTTTACATGAATTTCGAAAAGAAATAAATAAATACATTTCCAACTATAAATGCATTATTGTTATTGAGATCTAGCGAAGACTAAAACGCTTTTCCTTTTGCAAATCGGTTCAGTTTTTACAAAGTTATAGGTTCGGAAAGTTTTTAAAAAAGTTATAGGTTTGGAAAGTTTTGACAAAGTTATATGTTCGGAAAGTTTTGACATGAATTTCGAAAAAAAAAAATATTTTCAACTATGAATGCAGTATTATTATTGAGATCGAGCCACGACTAAAACGCCTTTCCTTTTGAAATTCGAAAATTTTGAAAAAGTTATAGGTTTGGAAAGTTTTGACAAAGTTATATGTTCGGACAGTTTTGACATGAATTTCGGAAAAAAAAAACATTTCCAACTATGAATGCAGTATTATTATTGAGATCGAGCCACGACCAAAGCGGCTTTCATTTTGAAAATTTTTTCAGTTTTGAAAGTTACAGGTTCGGATAGTTTTGAAAAAAGTTATAGGTTAGGGAATGTTTGACATGAATTTCGAAAAAAAGTAAATACATTTCCAACTATGAATGCGGTTTAATTATTGAGATCGAGCATCGACTATAACGCTTTTCCTTTTGCAAATCGGTTTAGTTTTGAAACAGTTATAGGTTCGGAAAGTTTTTAAAAAAGTTATAGGTTTGGAAAGTTTTGACAAAGTTATTTGTTCGGAAAGTTTTGACATGAATTTCGAAAAAAAAAAAATACATTTCCAACTATGAATGCTGTAATATTATTGAGATCGAGCCACGACTAAAACGCATTTCCTTTTAAAAATTTGTTCAGTTTTGAAAAAGTTATAGGTTCGGAAAGTTTTGAAAAAAGTTATAGGTTTGGAAAGTTTTGACAAAGTTATATGTTCGGAAAGTTTTTACATGAATTTCGAAAAAAAAAAAAATTTTCAACTATGAATGCAGTATTATTATTGAGATCGAGCCACGACTAAAACGCCTTTCCTTTTGAAAATTTATTCAGTTTTGACAAAGTTACAGGTTCGGAAAGTTTTGAAAAAAGTTATAGGTTTGGGAAGGTTTTACATGAATTTCGAAAAGAAATAAATAAATACATTTCCAACTATAAATGCATTATTGTTATTGAGATCTAGCGAAGACTAAAACGCTTTTCCTTTTGCAAATCGGTTCAGTTTTTACAAAGTTATAGATTCGGAAAGTTTTTAAAAAAGTTATAGGTTTGGAAAGTTTTGACAAAGTTATATGTTCGGAAAGTTTTGACATGAATTTCGAAAAAAAAAAATATTTTCAACTATGAATGCAGTATTATTATTGAGATCGAGCCACGACTAAAACGCCTTTCCTTTTGAAAATTTATTCAGTTTTGACAAAGTTACAGGTTCGGAAAGTTTTGAAAAAGTGATAGGTTTGGGAATGTTTAACATGAATTTCGAAAAAAAATAAATACATTTCCAACTATGAATGCGATTTAATTATTGAGATCCAGTAACGAATATAACGCTTTTCCTTTTGCAAATCGGTTTAGTTTTGAAACAGTTATAGGTTCGGAAAGTTTTTAAAAAAGTTATATGTTTGGGAATGTTTGACATGAATTTCGAAAAAAAAAATACATTTCCAACTATGAATGCAGTATTATTATTGAGATCGAGCCACGACTAAAACGACTTTCCTTTTGAAATTCGGAAAGTTTTGGAAAAAGTTATAGGTTTAGAAAGTTTTGTGCTAAGTTATATGTTCGAAACAGTTTTGACATGAATTTCGGAAAAAAAAAATATTTCCAACTATGAATGCAGTATTATTATTGAGATCAAGCCACAACTAAAACGCATTTCATTTTAAAAATTTGTTTAGTTTTGAAAAAGTTATAGGTTCGGAAAGTTTTTAAAAAAGTTATATGCTCGGAAAGTTTTGACATAAATTTCGAAAAAAAATAAATACATTTCCAACTATGAATGCTGTAATATTATTGAGATCGAGCCACGACTAAAACGCATTTCCTTTTAAAAATTTGTTCAGTTTTGAAAAAGTTATAGGTTCGGAAAGTTTTGAAAAAAGTTATAGGTTTGGAAAGTTTTGACAAAGTTATATGTTCGGAAAGTTTTGACATGAATTTCGAAAAAAAAAATACATTTCCAACTATGAATGCAGTATTATTATTGAGATCGAGCCACGACTAAAACGCCTTTCCTTTTGAAATTCGGAAAGTTTTGGAAAAAGTTATAGGTTTAGAAAGTTTTGTGCTAAGTTATATGTTCGAAACAGTTTTGACATGAATTTCGGAAAAAAAAAATATTTCCAACTATGAATGCAGTATTATTATTGAGATCGAGCCACGACTAAAACGCATTTCCTTTTAAAAATCGGTTTAGTTTTGAAAAAAATTATAGGTTTGGAAAGTTTTGACAAAGTTATATGTTCGGAAAGTTTTGACATGAATTTCGAAAAAAAAAATACATTTTCAACTATGAATGCAGTATTATTATTGAGATCGAGCCACGACTAAATCGCCTTTCCTTTTGAAAATTTATTCAGTTTTGACAAAGTTACAGGTTCGGAAAGTTTTGAAAAAAGTTATAGGTTTGGGAAGGTTTTACATGAATTTCGAAAAGAAATAAATAAATACATTTCCAACTATAAATGCATTATTGTTATTGAGATCTAGCGAAGACTAAAACGCTTTTCCTTTTGCAAATCGGTTCAGTTTTTACAAAGTTATAGGTACGGAAAGATTTAAAAAAGTTATAGATTTGGGTAGCTTAGACATGAATTTCGAAATAAAAATCCAACTATGAATACAGTATTATTATTGACATCGAGCCACGACCAAACGCCTTTCCTTCTGAAAATTTTTTCAGTTTTGAAAGTTACAGGTTCGGAAAGTTTTGAAAAAGTTATAGGTTTGGGAATGTTTAACATGAATTTCGAAAAAAAAAAATACATTTCCAACTATGAATGCGATTTAATTATTGAGATCCAGTAACGAATATAACGCTTTTCCTTTTGCAAATCGGTTTAGTTTTGAAACAGTTATAGGTTCGGAAAGTTTTTAAAAAAGTTATAGGTTTGGGAATGTTTGACATGAATTTCGAAAAAAAATACATTTCCAACAATGAATGCAGTATTATTATTGAGATCGAGCCACGACTAAAACGCCTTTCCTTTTGAAATTCGGAAAGTTTTGAAAAAAGTTATAGGTTTGGAAAGTTTTGTGCTAAGTTATATGTTCGAAACAGTTTTGACATGAATTTCGGAAAAAAAAAACATTTCCAACTATGAATGCAGTATTATTATTGAGATCGAGCCACGACCAAAACGCCTTTCCTTTTGAAAAGTTTTTCAGTTTTGAAAGTTACAGGTTCGGAAAGTTTTGAAAAAGTTATAGGTTTGGGATTGTTTAACATGAATTTCGAAAAAAAAAAAAATACATTTCCAACTATGAATGCGATTAAATTATTGAGATCCAGTAACGAATATAACGCTTTTCCTTTTGCAAATCGGTTTAGTTTTGAAACAGTTATAGGTTCGGAAAGTTTTTGAAAAAGTTATAGGTTTGGGAATGTTTGACATGAATTTCGAAAAAAAAAAATACATTTCCAACTATGAATACAGTATTATTATTGAGATCGAGCCACGACTAAAACGCTTTTCCTTTTGAAATTCGAAAATTTTGAAAAAGTTATAGGTTTGGAAAGTTTTGACAAAGTTATATGTTCGGAAAGTTTTGACATAAATTTCGCAAAAAAAAAAATATTTTCAACTATGAATGCAGTATTATTATTGAGATCGAGCCACGACTAAAACGCCTTTCCTTTTAAAAATCGGTTTAGTTTTGAAACAAATTATATGTTTGGAAAGTTTTGACAAAGTTATATGTTCGGAAAGTTTTGACACAAATTTCGAAAAAAAATAAATACATTTCCAACTATGAATGCAGTATTATTATTGAGATCGATCTACAACTAAAACGCCTTTCATTTTTCATTTTTGAAAAAGTTATTGGTTTGGAAAGTTTTGAAAAAAGTTATAGGATCGGAAAGTTTTGACATGAATTTCGGGGGAAAAAAAATACATTTCTAACTATTAATGCAGTAATACTATTGAGATCGAGCCATGACTAAAACGCATTTCTTTTTGAAAATTTATTCAGTTTTAACAAAGTTACAGGTTCGGAAAATTTTGAAAAAAGTTATAGGTCTGGGACGGTTTCACATGAATTTCGAAAAGAAATAAATAAATACATTTCCAACTATGAATGCAGTATTATTATTGAGATCGAGCGAAGACTAAAACGTTTTTCCTTTTGCAAATCGGTTCAGTTTTTACAAAGTTATGGGTACGGAAAGGTTTAAAAAAACTTATAGATTTGGGGAGTTTAGACATGAATTTCGAAAAAAAAAATCCAACTATGAATGCCGTATTATTATTGCAGTATACAACTAAAACGCCTTTCCTTTTGAAAGCGTTTTCATTTTTGAAAAAGTTATAGGCTTGGAAAGTTTTGAAAAAAGTTGTAGGTTTAGAAATTTTTGACATAAATTTCGAAAAAAAAAAAAATATTTCCAACTATGAATGGAGTATTATTATTGAGATCGAGCCACGACCAGAACGCCTTTCCTTTTGAATGTTGGTTCAGTTTTGACAAAGGTACAGGTTCGGATAGTTTTGAAAAAAGTTATAGGTTTGGGAATGTTTGACATGAATTTCGAAAAAAATTAAATACATTTCCAACTATGAATGCGGTTTAATTATTGAGCTCGAACAGCGACTATAACGCTTTTCCTTTTGCAAATCGGTTTAGTTGTGAAAAAGTTATAGGTTCGGAAAGTTTTGAAAAAAGTAATAGGTTTGACATGAATTTCTAAAAAAAATACATTTCCAACTATGAATGCAGTATTATTATTGAGATCGAGCGAAGACTAAAACGCTTTTCCTTTTGCAAATCGGTTCAGTTTTGACAAAGTTATAGGTTCGGAAAAATTAGACAAAGTTATAGATTCGGAAAGGTTTGAAAAACTTATAGGTTTGGGAAGTTTTGACATGAATTTCGGGAAAAAAAATTCATTTCTATCTATGAATGCAGTATAATTATTGAGATCGAGCCATGACTAAAACGCCTTTCCTTTTACAAATTTGTTCAGTTTTGAAAAAGTTATAGGTTCGGAAAGTCTTGACAAAGTTATAGGTTCGGAAAGTTTTGAAAAAAGTTATAGGTTTGGAAAGTTTTGTCAAAGTTATATGTTCGGAAAGTTTTGACATGAATTTCGGAAAAAAGAAAAATTTCCAACTATGAATGCAGTATTATTATTAAAATCGAGCTACGACCAACACGCATTTCCTTTTGAAATTCGGAAAATTTTGAAAAAGTTATAGGTTCGGCAAGTTTTGAAAAAAGTTATAGGTCTGGGACGGTTTCACATGAATTTCGAAAAGAAATAAATACATTTCCAACTATGTATGCAGTATTATTATTGAGATCGATCGAAGACTATAACGCTTTTCCTTTTGCCAATCGGTTTAGTTTTGAAAAAGTTATAGGTTCGGAAAATTTTGACATAAATTTCAGAAAAAAAAATTCCCAATATTGAATGCAGTATTATTATTGAGATCGAGCAAAGACTAAAACGCTTTTCCTTTTGCAGATCGGTGCAGTTTTGACAAAGTTATAGGTTCGGAAAGTCTTGACAAAGTTCTAAAAAGTTCGGAAAGCTATAACATGAATTTAAAAAAAAAAAAATTTCAACACTGAATGCAGTATTATTATTGAGATCGAGCAATGACTTTCCTTTGAAAATTTTTTTTTTGTTTTGAAAAAGTGATGGGTTCGGAAAGTTTTGAAAAAGTTATAGGTTCGGAAAGTTTTATCATGAATTTCGAAAAAAAAATATATATTTCCAACTATGAATGCAGTATTATTATTGAGATCGATCGAAGACTAAAACGCATTTCCTTTTTGCAAATCGGTTTAGTTTTGAAAAAGTTATAGGTTCGGAAAATTTTGACATAAATTTCAGAAAAAAAAATTCCCAATATTGAATGCAGTATTATTATTGAGATCGAGCAAAGACTAAAACGCTTTTCCTTTTGCAGATCGGTGCAGTTTTGACAAAGTTATAGGTTCGGAAAGTCTTGACAAAGTTCTAAAAAGTTCGGAAAGCTATAACATGAATTTAAAAAAAAAAAAATTTCAACACTGAATGCAGTATTATTATTGAGATCGAGCAATGACTTTCCTTTGAAAATTTTTTTTTTGTTTTGAAAAAGTGATGGGTTTGGAAAGTTTTGAAAAAAGTTATAGGTTTGGAAAGTTTTGACAAAGTAATATGTTCGGAAAGTTTTGACGAGAATTTCGGAAAAAAAACACATTTGGAACAATGAATGCAGTATTATTATTGAGATCGAGCCACGACCAGAACGCATTTCCTTTTGAAAATTTGTTCAGTTTTGACAAAGGTACAGGTTCGGAAAGTTTTGAAAAAAGTTATAGGTTTGGGAATGTTTGACATGAATTTCTAAAAAAAATACATTTCCAACTATGAATGCAGTATTATTATTGAGATCGAGCGATGACTAAAACGCTTTTCCTTTTGCAAATCGGTTCAGTTTTGACAAAGTTATAGGTTCGGAAAAATTAGACAAAGTTATAGATTCGGAAAGGTTTGAAAAAGTTATAGGTTTGGGAAGTTTTGACATGAATTTCGGGGAAAAAAATTACATTTCTATCTATGAATGCAGTATAATTATTGAGATCGAGCCATGACTAAAACGCCTTTCATTTTACAAATTTGTTCAGTTTTGAAAAAGTTATAGGTTCGGAATGTTTTGAAAAAAGTTATAGGTTTGGAAAGTTTTGACAAAGTTATATGTTCCGAAAGTTGTGACAATGTTATACGTTCGGTAAGTTTTGACAAAGTTATAGGTTCGGAAAGTTTTGACAAAAATTTAAAAAAAAAAAATATTCCAACTATAAATGCGGTATTATTATTTAGATAGAGTCAAGACTAAAACGTTCTTCCTTTTGCAAATCGGTTCAATTTTAAAAAAAAGTTATAGGTTCGAAAAATTTTGACATAAATTTCAGAAAAAAAAATTTCCCAATTATGACTGCAGTATTATTATTGACATCGAGCCAAGACTAAAACGCATATCCTTTTGAAAATTTGTTTAGTTTTGAAAAAGTTATAGGTTCGGAAAGTTTTAACATGAATTTCGAAAAAAAAATATATATTTCCAACTATGTATGCAGTATTATTATTGAGATCGATCGAAGACTATAACGCTTTTCCTTTTGCCAATCGGTTTAGTTTTTACAAAGTTTGTTCGAAAAGTTTTGAAAAAAGTTAAAGGTTTGGAAAGTTTTGACAAAGTTATATGTTCGGACAGTTTTGACATGAATTTCGGAAAAAAAAATACATTTTCAACTATGAATGCAGTATTATTATTGAGATCGATCGAAGACTAAAAGGCATTTCCTTTTTGCAAATCGGTTTAGTTTTGAAAAAGTTATAGGTTCGGAAAATTTTGACATAAATTTCAGAAAAAAAAATTCCCAATATTGAATGCAGTATTATTATTGAGATCGAGCAAAGACTAAAACGCTTTTCCTTTTGCAGATCGGTGCAGTTTTGACAAAGTTATAGGTTCGGAAAGTCTTGACAAAGTTCTAAAAAGTTCGGAAAGCTATAACATGAATTTAAAAAAAAAAAATTTCAACACTGAATGCAGTATTATTATTGAGATCGAGCAACGACTAAAACGCCTTTCGTTTTGAAAATTTGTTTAGTTTTGAAAAAGTTATAGGTTCGGAAAGTTTTAACATGAATTTCGAAAAAAAAAATATATATTTCCAACTATGAATGCAGTATTATTATTGAGATCGAGCCACGACTAAAACGCCTTTCCTTTTCAAAATTTGTTCAGTTTTGACAATGTTATAGGTTCGTAAAGCTACATGAATTTAAAAAAAAAAAAATTCCTACACTGAATGCAGTATTAATATTGAGATCGATCTCGTTTTGAAAATTTGTTCAGTTTTGACAAAGTTATAGGTTAGGAAAGATTTGAAAAAAGTTATAGGTTTGGAAAGTTTTGACAAAGTTATATGTTCGGAATGTTTTGACATGAATTTCAAAAACACCAACAAAAAAATTTCCAACTATGAATGCAGTATTATTATTGAGATCGAGCCAAGACTAAAACGCCTTGAAGAAAGTTTTGAAAAAGTTATAGGTTTGGAAAGTTTTGACATGAATTTCGGAAAAAAAAAACATTTCCAACTATGAATGCAGTATAGTTATTGTGATCGAGCAACGACTAAAACGCTTTTCCTTTTGCAAATCGGTTGAGTTTTGACAAAGTTATAGATTTGGAAAGTTTTGAGAAAGTTATAGATTCGAAAAACTATGACATGAATTTAAAAAATATATATATTTCCAACACTGATTGCAGTAATATTATTGAGATCGATCTACGACTAAAACGCCTTTCGTTTTGAAAATTTGTTCAGTTTTGACAAAGTTATAGGTTCGGAAAGTTTTGAAAAAAAAATAGTTTTGGGAAGTTTTGACATGAATTTGGAAAAAAACATCACTATGAATGCAGTAAAAAAGTTATAGAATTGGGAAGTTTTGACATGAATTACGCAAAAAAAAAATTCGAACTATGAATGCAGTATTATTATTGAGATCGAGCCACGACCTATCCATTTGAAATACGGAAAGTTTTAAAAAAGTTATATGTTCGGAAAGTTTTAAAAAAATTTTTAGGTTTGGGAAGTTTTAACATGAATTTAAAAAAAAAAAACATTTCCAACTATGAATGCAGTATTATTATTGAGATCGAGCCACAACCAAAACGCCTTTCCTTTTCAAATTCGGAAAGTTTTGACAAAGTTATAGGTTTGGGATGTTTTGACATAAATTTCGAAAAAAAATAAATACATTTCCAGCTATGAATGCATTATTATTATTGAGATCGAGCCACGACTAAAATGCTTTTCCTTTTGAAAAATTTTTCAGTTTTGACAAAGTTATAGGTTCGGAAAGTTTAGAAAAAAGATATAGGTTTGGAAAGTTTTGACAAAGTTATAGGTTCGGAACGTTTTGACATAAATTTAAAAAAATAATAATCATTTCCAACTATGAATGCAGTATTATTATTGAGATCGAGCCACGACTAAAACGCCTTTCCTTTTGAAAATATGTTTAATTTTGACAAAGTTATAGCTTCGGAACGATTTGAAAAAAGTTATAGATTTTGGAAGTTTTGACATGAATTTCGGAAAAAAAAATTTCAACTATGAATGCATTATTATTATTGAGATCGAGCCACGACTAAAACTCTTTTCCTTTTGAAATTTTTTTCAGTTTTGATAAAGTTATAGGTTCGGAAAATTTTGAAAAAAGTTATAGGTTTGGATAGTTTTGTTAAAGTTATATGTTCTGAAAGTTTTGACATGAATTTCGGAAAAAATAATAACATCTATAGCATATCCAGATCCCTCGCTGAAACCCATTTCACGCATGACTTTGCGTATATATGCAGCTTCCTTAGCTGCCAGTGAGACTGCCACATACTCTGCCTCAGTACTGCTTAATGCTACGACGCTCTGCTTCTTTGACTCCCATGAGAATGCAGCGCCTGCTGCAAAGAACGCCCAGCCACTGTAGGACTTCCGGTCCGTGCTGTCTCCAGCCCAATCTGCATCGACGAAACAGTGTATCGCCTGGCCGGTAATCTTGTAGTGCAAGCTCAACTCTGCCGTGCCCCTCAAGTATCTTAATACTCGCTTGGCTGCTATTTCGTGTTCCTTGTGTGGATCTGAATTCCGCTGTGCTAGCTTCGTTACTGAGTGCAATATATCAGGCCGTGTAGTTATGCCTAGATACATTAGCGAGCCTATCAACGATTGATAGCTACCTTGGTTCGTTCGGTGGCATCCGTCATTGTCGCATTTGACTTGAAATCCTGCCTCTAGAGGTATAGCTTAGGTTTGCAGTTGTGCATACCTTACTCACGTAGAAGGTTCTCAATGTAGTACTTATGACCGACAGTAACGCTGCCCGTTTCACCTTCACGATCAATTTCCATACCTAGGAAATGCTTCAGTTGCCCTCCATCGACTACGTCGAACTCCTGTGATATGCGCTCATTCACGTAGTTCAGATCTTCCTTCCTGGTGCTAGCCACAATAAGATCGTCGACATATACGACTATCACATTCAGTTTGCTGGGGCAGGGCGTGAAACCAATCCTGATTAGCACGGTGTTCAGTTTCTTGTTCCACTCACGGCCGCTCTGTTTAAGGCCGTACAGCGACTTCTTTAGTTTTAGGACTCAGTCAGGGAAATCTCGGTTAGCAAATCCCTCTGGTTGTCGCATATAAACCACATCTCGCAGCTCACTGTTGAGATAAGCAGAAGACACGTCAATCTGATGCATATACATATCATTTTCTACCGCTAGAGCAATCAGTAATCTGATTGTCGAATATCTGGCTACAGGGGAGAAAGTCTCATTGTAATTTACGCCATATTGTTGGGCGCATCCTTTGGCCACTAGTCGAGACTTCAAGCGTACTACGTTGCCATGCTCGTCACGCTTCACTGCAAATACCCATTTACAGCCAATTGCCTTCTCTCCCTTCGGTATATCAATTAACTCCCAAGTTTTGTTTTCGTGAAGCCTGTCGATCTCCTTCAGCATCGATGCCCTCCATTCACTGGCATGATCATAACTCAAGGCTGCATTAATAACATTGTTGTACTGCTTTCGAGGGCGTCTTGGCTGCCCGTGCGTACTTTCTTTGGCCTTCCAGGACCTATTTTGCCCGGTTCCTCTCTTGACTCGATTTCCTCGTCGTCACCAATGTCTCCATCTGTAGATTTATTTAGCACATCCGCATCTCGTTCGGAATTTTCGCGATCCTCAGTTTGGTCACCACCGTGATGACTTACAGGCTCATCTTCAACATCCTTCATTATCAGTGTAACATTATTATTACACAACGAGATTCTGTCCCTTACGCTGTCATCTGTCATTTCACCTTCAAGAAATATCACATCTCTTGCTTCGATTACTTTTCGTGAATCGGGAATATACAATCGGTATGCCTTGAATGTTGCAGAGTAACCAACTAGTACTCTCACCTCACCTTTTGGTAGGAATTTCTTATTGTACTTCTTGTTAAGTACGACAGCCTTTGTACCGAAAACTTTTAGGTGACTTACAGACGGTTTTTTGCCTGACCATACCTCATATGGTGTCATATCCTCCAGCGTAGATGTCTCTGAGCGATTTCGCAGATAAGCCGCCGTATTTATAGCTTCTGCCCAGAAATCCTCCTTGAGACCAGCATGCACAATCATGCTTCGTGCCATTTCTACCAGCGTTCGATTCGCGCGCTCCGCTACACCATTTTGTTGGGGTGTATACGGCGCAGTAAGCTGTCTCTTGATGCCGTTGCTCACTAAATATTTTTCGAAATCGCCGCTCAAATATTCACGACCGTTGTCGCTTCTGAGACATTTTATCTTGCGTCCAGTTTGTTTTTCTGCAAACGCCTTATATTCTTTGAACTTCTCAAAGATTTCATTGCGTGTTTTCATAAAACACACATGCACAAACCGCGATTTATCGTCAATGAATGTGCTAAAATACCGCGCACCACCTACAGAGCATTTTCTCATTGGGCCACAAATGTCTGTGTGTATCAAGTCTAGTGTGCCTTCGGCGCGGGTCTCAGATTTCTTTGGAAATCTCTTTACACTTATTGTGCACTTCGCGCATGTTTCACATACATGTTCTTTTAAGTCCGAACACTGCCTAGCCCTCAAGCCATGCACTAAATTTCTCTTAATCATTTTATTCAGGCTGGAAAAATTTAAATGCCCAAGCCGCTTGTGCCACTTCAGTATGTCTGTTAAATTAGCTTGCGCGCTGAAACACTTTTGCTCATCTGTGTTGAACAAATATAAGTCTTGCTGCTCCTTAGCAACTAAGATCACATCGCCTCTACGATTTTCAATGCGCGCACTCTTTTGCCCAAATTTAACACTGAATACCTTTTGGACTACTTTCGATACTGACACAAAGTTGCATTGAAGGTCTTTCACATATCGGTCAAATCAATAGTGTTTTTTTCCCACTTTATGCGTGATTTTCCACGCCAATATGCCTGTATATAATTATTTCCAGCTAAAATAATTTTCTCTTTGTGCTCTCTCAATCCTATGAAGCTCAATCTATCATTACACAAATGCGCTGTGGCGCCACTGTCTAGTCACGTGTTCTTTGCAAAACCACCGCTACTTGGGTTTCTTGCCGCTGCAAACACTGAGTACGATTTCTTAATCTCTTTATTGTTTTTGCATTGCTCTTTTTCGAGCTGTTTTTTGCGCGACAATTTGCAGCAATGTGCCCACGGCGACCACAATTCCACAATTCGATTCACTTTACTGTTACTTTCGTCTGTATTTCTGTTTGCTTGATGGTCTATACGCGTCGAGAACATTTTTGTCTTTCCGTTTGACTCTGTCTGTCCGTCTGCTCTACGCCGTTCACTCTCTTCGAGTAACTTGATTTTTATCACACTTAGCGACGGCAACGTGTCACGAGTTTCCATGGCGATCACGAAATTATCGTATCCATCCGACAAACTCGACAACAGCAATATAGACAAACACTCTTCGACCATAATAAAGCCGATCTCGCTTAGTCTTTCCACTAAGTCTGCAAACTTATGTATGTGCTCTGCAATACTACACGACTCTACCAATCTTAGCTGTAACCACTGCTTTAGCAAAGTTACACGACGCGCAGGTCCCATTGGCATATGAATTTCTTTCAGGGTGTTCCAGGCACTTGCTGATGTTTGGCAATTCTTCACATTATTTATTTGCGATGCTTTTATGCAAAGCATTATGCTTGCCAGAGCCTTTTCGTATCTTGCATCAAATATTGCCTTTTGCTCAGCACTGTCGTTTTCGTTCTTCACGACACGACCACACACATACTGCCATAGTTCTGAATACACTTCTCATTTGAACGACCCAGGCACTATAATTCTGATCGTCCAACTTCTCGATCGAACTCATCGCGGTGTTCATTTTCTTTAGAAGTCCAGAATGCTCTCATTCACCTTCTACAAGTAATCCTCAGACCAATACAGTGTATTTTGTACGAGCTGAATATTCCGTGTTCTGGGCCCATAACATATTATAAATTGGGGTTTATATTTATTCAGAATATATGTCCGCTTCATGCGACTTATACTCCGCGATTCAAGCGACCACAAACGACTGACTCTTACTTCATGAGAGTAGCTTAAACATAGACAATCGAAGAAGGTCTTGATCATAGGGAACTTACAATTACCGTAGCTCGCAGGCAACAACAGATTACGACTAAAAAACGGGAATGCAAGACAAGCTGCAGTGTACATATACAGTTATTTCCAACAGTTTTGACATGAATTTAAAAAAAAAAACCAACATTTCCAACTATGAATGCAGTATTATTATTGAGATCGAGCCACAACCAAAACGCCTTTCCTTTTCAAATTCGGAAAGTTTTGAAAAAGTTATAGGTTTGGGAAGTTTTGTCATAAATTTAAAAAAAAAAAAAAAAAACATTTCCAACTATGAATGCAGTATTATTATTGACATCGAGCCACGACTAAAACGCCTTTCCTCTTGAAAATTTGTTCAGGTTTGAAAAAGTTATAGGTTCGGAAAGATGTAAAAAAAAATTATAAAGTCGGTAAGTTTTGACAAAGTTATAGCTTCGGAACGTTTTGACATAAATTAAAAAAAAAAAATATATCAACTAAAAATGCGGTATTATTATTTAGATCGAGCCACAACAAAAACTCTTTTCCTTTTGCAAATCGGTTCAGTTTTGACAAAGTTATAGGTTCGGAAAAATTTAACAAAGTTATAGGTTCGGAAAGTTTTGAAAAAGTTATAGTTTTGAGAAGTTTTGACATGAATTTCGGAAAAAAAAAATTACATTTCGAACTATGAATGCAGTATTATTATTGAGATCGAGCAACGACTCAAACGCTTTTTCTTTTGCAAATGGGTTCAGTTTTGACAAAGTTATAGGTTCGGAAAGCTATGACATGAATTTAAAAAAAAATAAATTTCCAACACTGAATGCAGTATTATTATTGAGATCGCGCCAAGACTAAAACGCCTTTCCTTCTGCAAGTCCGTTCAGTTTTGAAAAAGTTATAGGTTCGGAACCTTTTGACATAAATTTAAAAAAAAAAATACAAACATTTCCAACTATGAATGCAGTATTATTATTGAGATCGAGCCACAACCAAAACGCCTTTCCTTTTAAAATTCGGAAAGTCTTGAAAAATTTATAGGTTCGGAGAGTTTTGAGAAAAGTTATAGGTTTGGAAAGTTTTGACAAAGTTATATGTTCGGAAAGTTTTGAAAAAGTTATAGCTTTGGAAAGTTTTGACATGAATTTCGGAAAAAAAAAAATACATTTCAACTATGATTGCTTTATTATTATTGAGATCGAGCCACGACTAAAACGCATTTCCTTTTGAAAATTTGTTTAGTTTTGAAAAAGTTATAGGTTCGGAAAGATTTGAAAAAAGTTATAGATTTGGGAAGTTTTGTCATAAATTTGAAAAAAATATATACATTTCCAACTAGGAATGCAGTATTATTATTGAGATCGAGCCACGACTAAAACGCCTTTCCTTTTGAAAATTTGCTCAGTTTTGACAAAGTTATGGATTCGGAAAGATTTTAAAAAAGTTATAGGTTTGGGATGTTTTGACATAAATTTCGAAAAAAAAAAAATACATTTCCAACTATGAATGCATTATTATTATTAAGATCGAGCCACGACTAAAACGCCTTTCCTTTTGAAATTTTTTTTCAGTTTTGACAAAGTTATACGTTCGGAAAGTTTTGAAAAAAGTTATAGGTTTGGAAAGTTTTGACAAAGTTATATGTTCGGAAAGTTTTGACATGAATTTAAAAAAAAAAAGACAAATTTTCAACTATGAATGCAGTATTATTATTGAGATCGAGCCAAGACTAAAACGCCTCTCCTTCTGCAATTCGGTTAAGTTTTGAAACAGTTATAGGTTTGAAACGTTTTGACAAAAATTTCAAAAAAAAAGAAAACATTTCCAACTATGAATGCATTATTATTATTAAGATCGAGCCACGACTAAAACGCCTTTCCTTTTGAAATTTTTTTTCAGTTTTGAAAAAGTTATAGGTTTGGAAAGTTTTGACAAAGTTCTAGGTTCGGAAAGGTTGGACAAACTTATTGGTTCGGAAAGTTTTGACAAAGTTATAGATTCGGAAAGTTTCGAAAAAAGTAATAGGGTTGGGAAGTTCTGACATAAATTTCGAACAAAATAAACACATTTTTATCTATGAATGCAATATTATTATTGAGATTTAGACACGACGAAAACGCCTTTCCTTTTGAAAATTTAGTTCAGTTTTGCAAAAGTGGTAGGATCGGAAAGATTTGAAAAAATTTATAGGTTTGGGAAGTTTTGACATGAACTTCGGGAATAAAAAAACATTTCCAACTATGAAAGCAGTATTATTATTGAGATCGATCTATGACTAAAACGCCTTTAGTTTTTAAAGTTTTTTCATTTTTGAAAAAGTTATAGGTTCGGAAAGTTTTGACAAAGTTATAGTTTCAGAAAGGTTTGACAAACTTATTGGTTCGGAAAGTTTTGACAAAGTTATAGGTTCGGAATTCATTTCCAACTATGAATGCAGTATTATTATTGAGATCGATCCACGACTAAAACGACTTTCCTTGTGAAGGTTTTTCCATTTTAGAAAAAGTCATAGGTTCGGAAAGTTTTGACAAAGTTATAGGTTCAGAAGGTTTTGACAAAGTTATTGGTTCGGAAGGTTTTGACAAAGTTATATTATTCAGATTTACCCACGACTAAAACGCCTTTCCTTTTGAAAATTTGTTCAGTTTTGACAAAGTTATAGGTTCGGAAAGATTTGAAAAAAGTAATAGAATGGGGAAGTTTTGACATGAATTTCGGAAAAAAAAACATTTCCAACTATGAAAGCAGTATTATTATTGAGATCGATCTACGACTAAAACGCCTTTCATTTTGAAAGATTTTTCATTTTTGAAAAAGGCATAGGTTCGGAAAGTTTTGACAAAGTTATAGGTTCAGAAGGTTTTGACAAAGATATTGGTTCGGAAGGTTTTGACAAAGTTATATTATTGAGATTTACCCACTACTAAAACGCCTTTCCTGTAGAAAATTAGGTTCAGTTTTGAAAAAGTTATAGGTTCGGAAAGTTTTGACACAGTTATAGGTTCAGAAAGGTTTAACAAACTTATTGGTTCGGAAAGTTTTGACAAAGTTATAGGTTCGGAAAGTTTCAAAAAAAGTTATAGGGTTGGGAAGTTCTCACATAAATTTCGAAAAAAAATAAACACATTTTCAAATATGAATGCAATAGTATTATTGAGATTTAGACACGACTAAAACGCCTTTCCTTTTGAAAATTTGGTTGAGTTTTGAAAAAGTTGTCGGCTAGGGAAGTTTTGACATGAATTTTGGAAAAAAAAAAAATATTTCCAACTATGAATGTAGTATTATTATTGAGATCGATCTACGACTAAAATGCCTTTCCTTTTGAAAGTTTTTTCACTTTTGAAAAAGTTATAGGTTCGGAAAGTTTTGAAAATAGTTATAGGTTCGGAAAGTCTTGACAAAGTTATTGGTTCGGAAAGTTTTGACAAAGTTATAGGTTTGGGAAGTTCTGATATAAATTTGGAAAAAAAAATAAAAACACATTTTTAACTATGAATGCAATATTATTATTGAGATTTAGCCACGACTAAAACGCCTTTCCTTTTGGATATTTGTTCAGTTTTGACAAAGTTATAGTTTCGGAAATTTTGAAAAAAGTTATAGGTTCGGAAAGTTTTGACATAAATTTCTAAAAAAAAAAACAAACATTTCCAACTATGAATGCAGTATTATTATTGAGATCGATCTACGACTAAAACGCCGTTCCTTTTGAAAGTTTTTTCATTTTTGAAAAAGTTATAGGTTCGGAAAGTTTTGACAAAGTTATAGGTTCGGAAAGTTTTGACAAAGTTATTGGTTCGGAAGGTTTTGACAAAGTTATATTATTGAGATTTACCCACGACTAAAACGCCTTTCCTTTTGAAAATTTGGTTCAGTTTTGAAAAAGTTATAGGTTCGAAAAGTTTTTAAAAAAATTATAGGTTTGGGAAGTATTATAAATTGGGGTTTATATTTATTTAGAATATATGTCCGCTTCATGCGACTTATACTCCGCGATTCAAGCGACCACATACGACTGACTCTTACTTCATGAGAGTAGCTTAAACATAGACCATCGAAGAAGGTCTTGATCATAGTGAACTTACAATTACCGTTGCTCGCAGGCAACAACAGATTACGACTACAAAACGGGAATGCAAGACAAGCTGCAGTGTACATAGGCTAATACAGTTATTTCCAACAGGAAGTTTTGACATGAATTTTTGAAAAAAAAAAACATTTCCAACTATGAAAGCAGTATTATTATTGAGATCAATCTACGACTAAAACTCCTTTCATTTTGAAAGTTTTTTCATTTTTAAAAAAGTTATAGGTTCGGAAAGTTTTGACAAAGTTATAGGTTCGGAAAGGTTGGACAAACTTATTGGTTCGGAAAGTTTTGACAAAGTTATAGATTCGGAAAGTTTCGAAAAAAGTAATAGGGTTGGGAAGTTCTGACATAAATTTCGAACAAAATAAACACATTTTTATCTATGAATGCAATATTATTATTGAGATTTAGACACGACGAAAACGCCTTTCCTTTTGAAAATTTAGTTCAGTTTTGCAAAAGTGGTAGGATCGGAAAGTTTTGAAAAAATTTATAGGTTTGGGAAGTTTTGACATGAACTTCGGGAATAAAAAAACATTTCCAACTATTATTATTGAGATCGATCTATGACTAAAACGCCTTTAGTTTTTAAAGTTTTTACATTTTTGAAAAAGTTATAGGTTCGGAAAGTTTTGACAAAGTTATAGTTTCAGAAAGGTTTGACAAACTTATTGGTTCGGAAAGTTTTGACAAAGTTATAGGTTCGGAATTCATTTCCAACTATGAATGCAGTATTATTATTGAGATCGATCCACGACTAAAACGCCTTTCCTTGTGAAGGTTTTTCCATTTTAGAAAAAGTCATAGGTTCGGAAAGTTTTGACAAAGTTATAGGTTCAGAAGGTTTTGACAAAGTTATTGGTTCGGAAGGTTTTGACAAAGTTATATTATTCAGATTTACCCACGACTAAAACGCCTTTCCTTTTGAAAATTTGTTCAGTTTTGACAAAGTTATAGGTTCGGAAAG
This sequence comes from Scaptomyza reducta, assembly GCA_035044485.1. NCBI lineage: Eukaryota > Metazoa > Arthropoda > Insecta > Diptera > Drosophilidae > Scaptomyza > Scaptomyza reducta. The sequence goes on from JAWNNV010000514.1 coordinate 59,005, forward strand.
ATTTGAAAAAAGTAATAGAATTGGGAAGTTTTGACATGAATTTCGGAAAAAAAAACATTTCCAACTATGAAAGCAGTATTATTATTGAGATCGATCTACGACTAAAACGCCTTTCATTTTGAAAGTTTTTTCATTTTTGAAAAAGTCATAGGTTCGGAAAGTTTTGACAAAGTTATAGGTTCAGAAGGTTTTGACAAAGATATTGGTTCGGAAGGTTTTGACAAAGTTATATTATTGAGATTTACCCACTACTAAAACGCCTTTCCTGTAGAAAATTAGGTTCAGTTTTGAAAAAGTTATAGGTTCGGAAAGTTTTGACACAGTTATAGGTTCAGAAAGGTTTAACAAACTTATTGGTTCGGAAAGTTTTGACAAAGTTATAGGTTCGGAAAGTTTCAAAAAAAGTTATAGGGTTGGGAAGTTCTCACATAAATTTCGAAAAAAAATAAACACATTTTCAAATATGAATGCAATAGTATTATTGAGATTTAGACACGACTAAAACGCCTTTCCTTTTGAAAATTTGGTTGAGTTTTGAAAAAGTTGTCGGCTAGGGAAGTTTTGACATGAATTTTGGAAAAAAAAAAATATTTCCAACTATGAATGTAGTATTATTATTGAGATCGATCTACGACTAAAATGCCTTTCCTTTTGAAAGTTTTTTCAGTTTTGAAAAAGTTATAGGTTCGGAAAGTTTTGAAAATAGTTATAGGTTCGGAAAGTCTTGACAAAGTTATTGGTTCGGAAAGTTTTGACAAAGTTATAGGTTTGGGAAGTTCTCATATAAATTTGGAAAAAAAAATAAAAACACATTTTTAACTATGAATGCAATATTATTATTGAGATTTAGCCACGACTAAAACGCCTTTCCTTTTGGATATTTGTTCAGTTTTGACAAAGTTATAGTTTCGGAAATTTTGAAAAAAGTTATAGGTTCGGAAAGTTTTGACATAAATTTCTAAAAAAAAAACAAACATTTCCAACTATGAATGCAGTATTATTATTGAGATCGATCTACGACTAAAACGCCGTTCCTTTTGAAAGTTTTTTCATTTTTGAAAAAGTTATAGGTTCGGAAAGTTTTGACAAAGTTATAGGTTCGGAAAGTTTTGACAAAGTTATTGGTTCGGAAGGTTTTGACAAAGTTATATTATTGAGATTTACCCACGACTAAAACGCCTTTCCTTTTGAAAATTTGGTTCAATTTTGAAAAAGTTATAGGTTCGAAAAGTTTTTAAAAAAATTATAGGTTTGGGAAGTATTATAAATTGGGGTTTATATTTATTTAGAATATATGTCCGCTTCATGCGACTTATACTCCGCGATTCAAGCGACCACATACGACTGACTCTTACTTCATGAGAGTAGCTTAAACATAGACCATCGAAGAAGGTCTTGATCATAGTGAACTTACAATTACCGTTGCTCGCAGGCAACAACAGATTACGACTACAAAACGGGAATGCAAGACAAGCTGCAGTGTACATAGGCTAATACAGTTATTTCCAACAGGAAGTTTTGACATGAATTTTTGAAAAAAAAAAACATTTCCAACTATGAAAGCAGTATTATTATTGAGATCAATCTACGACTAAAACTCCTTTCATTTTGAAAGTTTTTTCATTTTTAAAAAAGTTATAGGTTCGGAAAGTTTTGACAAAGTTATAGGTTCGGAAAGGTTTGACAAACTTATTGGTTCCGAAAGTTTTGACAAAGTTATAGATTCGGAACGTTTCGAAAAAAGTTATAGGTATGGGAAGTTCTGACATAAATTTCGAAAAAAAATAAACACATTTTCAACTATGAATCCATAGTATTATTGAGATTTAGACACGACGAAAACGCCTTTCCTTTTGAAAATTTGGTTCAGTTTTGAAAAAGTTGTAGGTTCGGAAAGTTTTGAAAAAACTTATAGGTTTGGGAAGTTTTGACATGAACTTCGGGAATAAAAAAACATTTCCAACTATGAAAGCAGTATTATTATTAAGATCGATCTACGACTAAAACGCCTTTAGTTTTTAAAGTTTTTTCATTTTTGAAAAAGTTATAGGTTCGGAAAGTTTTGACAAAGTAATAGGCTCAGAAAGGTTTGACAAACTTATTGGTTCGGAAAGTTTTGACAAAGTTAGAGGTTCGGAAAGTTTCGTTAAAAATTATAGGGTTGGGAAGTTCTGACATAAATTTCGAAAAAAAATAAACACATTTTCAACTATGAATGCAATAGTATTATTGAGATTTAGACACGACAAAAACGCCTTTCGTTTTGAAAATTTGGTTCAATTTTGAAAAAGTTGAAGGTTCGGAAAGTTTTAAAACAAGTTATAGGTTTGGGAAGTATTAACATGAATTTCGGAAAAAAAATATTTCCAACTATGAAAGCAGTATTATTATTGAGATCGATCTACGACTAAAACGCCTTTAGTTTTTAAAGTTTTTTCATTTTTGAAAAAGTTATAGGCTTGGAAAGTTTTGACAAAGTTATAGGTTCAGAAGGTTTTGACAAAGTTATTGGTTCGGAAGGTTTTGACAATGCTTTATTATTGAGAATTACCCACGACTAAAACGCCTGTACATTTGAAAATTTGGTTCAGTTTTGAAAAAGTTATAGGTTCGGAAAGTTTTGACAAAGTTATAGGTTCAGAAAGTTTTGACATAAATTTCAAAAAAAATACAAACATTTCCAACTATGAATGCAGTATTATTATTGAGATCGATCTACGACTAAAACGCCTTTCCTTTTGAAAATGGTTCAGTTTTGACAAAGTTATAAGTTCGGAAAGATTTGAAAAAAGTAATAGAATTGGGAAGTTTTGACATGAATTTCGGAAAAAAAAACATTTCCAACTATGAAAGCAGTATTATTATTGAGATCGATCTACGACTAAAACGCATTTCATTTTGAAAGTTTTCTCTATTTTGAAAAAGTTATAGGTTTGGAAAGTTTTGAAATTAATTATAGGTTCGGAAAGTCTTGACAAAGTTATAGGTTCGGTAAGTTTTGATAAAGTTATTGGTTCGGAAAGTTTTGACAAAGTTATAGGTTCGGAAATCCCGACTAGACTATACCCTGAACCATATACTTTACGCATACATTTAGTGCTTGCAAATATGTGTCTATACGCGTATAGTGCATACATTCTTAACTTTAATACTCCATATCTCCAGTGTTTCTCAACCGATTTCAATAAAATTTTCACAGATTGTCAATATTTAGTCTAATCTTTCAAACTGAATCAAGTTTTCCAAATTCAAGATTTTGTTGTTATCGATCACATGTGTATATCGGAAACGGGAAGAGTTATCGAAAATTTAAAACAAACTTTTACTGCCTAGGGATTAGGCGAGCTTATGTACCAAATCTGGAGTCTCAAGCTCTTATAGTCTCTGAGATCGACGCGTTCATACATACGTTCGGACAGACGGACGGACGGACGGACGGACGGACGGACGGACGGACGGACGGACGGACGGACGGACAGACGGACATGGCTATATCGACTCGGCTGTTGATGCTGATCAAGAATATATATACTTTATGGGGTCGGAGATGCTTCCTTCTGCCTGTTACATACTTTTGCACAAAACCATTATACCCTTTTTACCCATTTTCAATGGGTTAAGGGTATAATAAACACATTTTCAACTATGAATGCAATAGTATTATTGAGATTAAGACACGACTAAAACGCCTTTCCTTTTGAAAATTTGGTTCAGTTTTGAAAAAGTTGTAGGTTCGGAAAGTTTTGAAAAAAGTTATAGGTTTGGGAAGTTTTGACATGAATTTCGGAATAAAAAAACATTTCCAACTATGAATGTAGTATTATTTTTAAGATCGAGACAAGACTAAAACACTTTTCCTTTTGTACATCGGTTCAGTTTGAACAAAGTTAAAGGTTCGGAAAGTTTTGACAAAGTTATAGGTTCGGAAAGGTTTGACAAACTTATTGGTTCCGAGAGTTTTGACAAAGATATAGATTCGGAACGTTTCGAAAAAAGTTATAGGTATGGGAAGTTCTGACATAAATTTCGAAAAAAAAAAAACACATTTTCAACTATGAATCCAATAGTATTATTGATATTTAGCCACGATGAAAACGCCTCTCCTTTTAAAATTTGCTTCAGTTTTGAAAAAGTTGTAGGTTCGGAAAGTTTTGAAAAAATTTATAGGTTTGGGAAGTTTTGACATGAACTTCGGGAATAAAAAAACATTTCCAACTATGAAAGCAGTATTATTATTGAGATCGATCTACGACTAAAACGCCTTTAGTTTTAAAAGTTTTTTCATTTTTGAAAAAGTTATAGGTTCGGAAAGTTTTGACAAAGTTAGAGATTCGGAAAGTTTCGAAAACAGTTATAGGGTTGGGAAGTTCTGACATAAATTTCGAAAAAAACAAGTAAGAAGGCTCTAGTCGAGAAATCCCGACTAGACTATACCCTTAACCCGATACTTTACGCATACAGTCAGTGCTTGAAAGTATGTGTGAGTGTGTGTATGCACACGCGTATAGTGAATACCTTCTTAATTTCAATACTCCATATCTCCAGTGTTTCTCAAGCGATGTCAATAAAATTTTCACAGATTGTCATTATTTAGTATAATCTTTCAAACTGCATCAAAAAGTTTTCCAAATTGAAGATTTTGTTGTTATCGATTACATGTGTATATCGGAAACGGGAAGAGTTATCGAAAATTTAAAACAAACTTGTGCTGCCTAGGGATTAGGCTAGCTTATATACCAAATCTGGAGTCTCTAGCTCTTATAGTCTCTGAGATCGACGTGTTCATACATACGGACGGACAGACGGACAGACGGACAGACGGACAGACGGACGGACGGACGGACGGACATGGCTATATCGACTCGGCTGTTGATGCTGATCAAGAATATATATACTTTATGGGGTCGGAGATGCTTCCTTCTGCCTGTTACATACTTTTGCACAAAACCATTATACCCTTTTTACCCATTTTCAATGGGTTAAGGATATAATAAACACATTTTCAACTATGAATGCAATAGTATTATTGAGATTAAGACACGACTAAAACGCCTTTCCTTTTGAAAATTTGGTTCAGTTTTGAAAAAGTTGTAGGTTCGGAAAGTTTTGAAAAAATTTATAGGTTTGGGAAGTTTTGACATGAACTTCGGGAATAAAAAAACATTTCCAACTATGAAAGCAGTATTATTATTAAGATCGATCTACGACTAAAACGCCTTTAGTTTTTAAAGTTTTTTCATTTTTGAAAAAGTTATAGGTTCGGAAAGTTTTGACAAAGTAATAGGCTCAGAAAGGTTTGACAAACTTATTGGTTCGGGAAGTTTTGACAAAGTTAGAGATTCGGAAAGTTTCGAAAAAAGTTATAGGTATGGGAAGTTCTGACATAAATTTCGAAAAAAAAATAAACACATTTTCAACTATGAATGCAATAGTATTAATGAGATTTAGACACGACTAAAACGCCTTTCCTTTTGAAAATTTGGTACAGTTTTAAAAAAGTTGTAGGTTGAAAGTTTTGAAACAATTTATAGGTTTGGGAAGTTTTGACATGAACTTCGGGAATAAAAAAACATTTCCAACTATGAAAGCAGTATTATTATTGAGATCGATCTACGACTAAAACGCCTTTAGTTTTTAAAGTTTTTTCATTTTTGAAAAAGTTATAGGTTCGGAAAGTTTTGACAAAGTTATAGGTTCAGAAAGGTTTGAAAAACTTATTGGTTCGGATAGTTTTGACAAAGTTATAGGTCTGGGAATTTCTGATATAAATTTGGAAAAAAAAATAAAAACACATTTTTAACTATGAATGCAATATTATTATTGAGATTTAGCCACGACTAAAACGCCTTTCCTTTTGGATATTTGTGCAGTTTTGACAAAGTTATAGTTTCGGAAAGTTTTGAAAAAAGTTATAGGTTCGGAAAGTTTTGACATAAATTTCTAAAAAAAAAAACAAACATTTCCAACTATGAATGCAGTATTATTATTGAGATCGATCTACGACTAAAACGCCGTTCCTTTTGAAAGTTTTTTCATTTTTGAAAAAGTTATAGGTTTGGAAAGTTTTGACAAAGTTATAGGTTCGGAAAGTTTTGACAAAGTTATTGGTTCGGAAGGTTTTGACAAAGTTATATTATTGAGATTTACCCACGACTAAAACGCCTTTCCTTTTGAAAATTTGGTTCAGTTTTGAAAAAGTTATAGGTTCGAAAAGTTTTTAAAAAAATTATAGGTTTGGGAAGTATTATAAATTGGGGTTTATATTTATTTAGAATATATGTCCGCTTCATGCGACTTATACTCCGCGATTCAAGCGACCACATACGACTGACTCTTACTTCATGAGAGTAGCTTAAACATAGACCATCGAAGAAGGTCTTGATCATAGTGAACTTACAATTACCGTTGCTCGCAGGCAACAACAGATTACGACTACAAAACGGGAATGCAAGACAAGCTGCAGTGTACATAGGCAAATACAGTTATTTCCAACAGGAAGTTTTGACATGAATTTTTGAAAAAAAAAAAAACATTTCCAACTATGAAAGCAGTATTATTATTGAGATCAATCTACGACTAAAACGCCTCTCATTTTGAAAGTTTTTTCATTTTTGAAAAAGTTATAGGTTCGGAAAGTTTTGACAAAGTTATAGGTTCAGAAAGGTTTGACAAACTTATTGGTTCGGAAAGTTTTGACAAAGTTAGAGGTTCGGAAAGTTTCGAAAAAAGTTATAGGGTTGGGAAGTTCTGACATAAATTTCGAAAAGAAATAAACACATTTTCAACTATGAATGCAATAGTATTATTGAGATTTAGACACGACAAAAACGCCTTTCGTTTTGAAAATTTGGTTCAATTTTGAAAAAGTTGAAGGTTCGGAAAGTTTTAAAACAAGTTATAGGTTTGGGAAGTATTAACATGAATTTCGGAAAAAAAAATATTTCCAACTATGAAAGCAGTATTATTATTGAGATCGATCTACGACTAAAACGCCTTTAGTTTTTAAAGTTTTTTCATTTTTGAAAAAGTTATAGGCTTGGAAAGTTTTGACAAAGTTATAGGTTCAGAAGGTTTTGACAAAGTTATTGGTTCGGAAGGTTTTGACAATGCTTTATTATTGAGAATTACCCACGACTAAAACGCCTGTACATTTGAAAATTTGGTTCAGTTTTGAAAAAGTTATAGGTTCGGAAAGTTTTGAAAAAAAGTTATAGGTTTGTGAAGATTTGTCATAAATTTTGAAAAAATTAAATATATTTCCTATTATGAATGCAGTATTATTATTGAGAAAAACATTTCCAACTTTGAATGTAGTATTATTATTAAGATCGAGCAAAGACTAAAACGCTTTTCCTTTTGTACATCGGTTCAGTTTTAACAAATTTACAGGTTCGGAAAGTTTGACAAAGTTATAGGTTCGGAAAGTTTTGACATAAATTTAAAAAAAAAAACAAACATTTCCAACTATGAATACAGTATTATTATTGAGATCGATCTACGACTGAAACGCCTTTCCTTTTGAAAATGGTTCAGTTTTGACAAAGTTATAGGTTTGGAAAGATTTGAAAAAAGTAACAGAATTGGGAAGTTTTGACATGAATTTCGGAACAAAAAAGCAGTATTATTATTGAGATCAATCTACGACTAGAAAACCGCCATGTCCTTTTGAAAGTTTTTTTCGTTTTTGAAAAATTTATAGGTTTGGAAAGTTTTGACAAATATATAGGTTCGGAAAGTTTTGACAAAGTTATTGGTTCGGAAGGTTTTGACAAAGTTATATTATTGAGATTGACCCACGACTAAAACGCCTTTCCTTTTGAAAATTTGGTTCAGTTTTGAAAAAGTTATAGGTTCCGAAAGTTTTGAAAAAAGTTATAGGTTTGGGAAGTTTTGACATGAACTTCGGGGAAAAAAAAACATTTCCAATGCAGTATTATTATTTAGGTCAATCTACGACTAAAACGCCTTTCCTTTTAAAAGTTTTTTTCATTTTTGAAAAAGTTATAGGTTCGGAAAGTTTTGACAAAGTTATAGGTTCGGAAAGGTTTGACAAACTTATTGGTTCGGAAAGTTTTGACAAAGTTATAGATTCGGAAAGTTTCGAAAAAAGTAATAGGGTTGGGAAGTTCTGACATAAATTTCGAACAAAATAAACACATTTTTATCTATGAATGCAATATTATTATTGAGATTTAGACACGAAGAAAACGCCTTTCCTTTTGAAAATTTAGTTCAGTTTTGCAAAAGTGGTAGGATCGGAAAGTTTTGAAAAAATTTATAGGTTTGGGAAGTTTTGACATGAACTTCGGGAATAAAAAAACATTTCCAACTATGAAAGCAGTATTATTATTGAGATCGATCTACGACTAAAACGCCTTTCCTTTTGAAAGTTTTTTTCGTTTTTGAAAAATTTATAGGTTTGGAAAGTTTTGAAAAAAGTTATAGGTTCGGAAAGTTTTGTCAAAGGCATAGGTTCGAAAACTTTTCACAAAGTTATTGGTTCGGAAGGTTTTGGAAAAGTTATATTATTGAGATTTACCCACGACTAAAACGCCTTTCCTTTCTCTGAAAATTTTGGTTCAGTTTTTGAAAAAGTTATAGGTTCGGAAAGTTTTGAAAAAAGTTGCAGGATTTTTTGGGAAGTTCTGACATAAATTTCGAACAAAATAAACACATTTTTATCTATGAATGCAATATTATTATTGAGATTTAGACACGACGAAAACGCCTTTCCTTTTGAAAATTTAGTTCAGTTTTGCAAAAGTGGTAGGATCGGAAAGTTTTGAAAAAATTTATAGGTTTGGGAAGTTTTGACATGAACTTCGGGAATAAAAAAACATTTCCAACTATGAAAGCAGTATTATTATTGAGATCGATCTACGACTAAAACGCCTTTCCTTTTGAAAGTTTTTTTCGTTTTTGAAAAATTTATAGGTTTGGAAAGTTTTGAAAAAAGTTATAGGTTCGGAAAGTTTTGTCAAAGGCATAGGTTCGAAAACTTTTCACAAAGTTATTGGTTCGGAAGGTTTTGGAAAAGTTATATTATTGAGATTTACCCACGACTAAAACGCCTTTCCTTTTGAAAATTTGGTTCAGTTTTGAAAAAGTTATAGGTTCGGAAAATTTTGAAAAAAGGTTTAGGTTTGGGAAGTTCTGACATAAATTTCGAAAAAAAAAATAAACACATTTCCAACTATGAAAGCAATATTATTATTGAGATCGATCTACGACTAACTACAGTTTTGAAAAAGTTATAGGTTCGGAAAGTTTCGAAAAAAGTTATAGGGTTGGGAAGTTCTGACATAAATTTCGAAAAAAAAATAAACACATTTTCAACTATGAATGCAATAGTATTATTGAGATTTAGACACGACTAAAACGCCTTTCCTTTTAAAATTTGGTTCAGTTTTGAAAAAGTTGTCGGTTCGGAAAGTTTTGAAAAAAGTTATAGGTTTGGGAAGTTTTGACATGAATTTTTAAAAAAAAAATATCATTTCCAACTATGAAAGCAGTATTATTATTGAGATCGGTCTACGAATAAAACGCCTTTCATTTTGAAAGTTTTTTCATTTTTGAAAAAGTTATAGGTTCGGAAAGTTTTGACAAAGTTATACGTTCGGAAAGTTTTGAAAAAAGTTATAGGTTTGGGTAGTTCTGACATAAATTTGAAAAAAGTAAACACATTTTCAACTATGAATGCAATATTATTATTGAGATTAACCCACGACTAAAACTTAGTTCAGTTTTAAAAAAGTTATATGTTCGGAAAGTTTTGACATGAATTTCGAAAACAAAAACATTTTCAACTATGAATGCAGTATTATTATTAAGATCGAGGCAAGACTAAAACCCTTTTCCGAGAGACGAAAAGGCTCTGGCAAGCATAATGCTTTGCATAAAAGCATCGCAAATAAATAATGTGAAGAATTGCCAAACATCAGCAAGTGCCTGGAACACCCTGAAAGAAATTCACATGCCAATGGGACCTGCGCGTCGTGTAACTTTGCTAAAGCAGGTGTTACAGCTAAGATTGGTAGAGTCGGGTAGTATGGCAGAGCACATACATAAGTTTGCAGACTTAGTGGAAAGACTAAGCGAGATCGGCTTTATTATGGTCGAAGAGTGTTTGTCTATATTGCTGTTGTGGAGTTTGTCGGATGGATACGATAATTTCGTGATCGCCATGGATACTCGTGACACGTTGCCGTCGCTAAGTGTGATAAAAATCAATTTACTCGAAGAGAGTGAACGGCGTAGAGCAGACGGACAGACAGAGTCAAACGGAGAGACAAAAATGTTCTCGACGCGTATAGACAATCGAGCAAACAGAAATACAGACGAAAGTAACAGTAAAGTGAATCGAAGAAGTGCGCAGCAGAAAAAGGCAACACTGCTGGAATTGTGGTCGCCGTGGGCACATTGCTTCAAATTGTCGCGCAAAAAACAGCACCGAAAAAGAGCAATGCAAAAACAATAAAGAGATTAAGAAATCGTACTCAGTGTTTGCAGCGGCAAGAAACCCAAGTAGCGGTGGTTTTGCAAAGAACACGTGGTGTCTAGACAGTGGCGCCACAGCGCATTTGTGTAATGATAGATCGAGCTTCATAGAATTGAGAGAGCACAAAGAGAAAATTATTTTAGCTGGAAATAATTATATACAGGCATATGGGCGTGGAAAAGCACGCATAAAGTGGGAAAATAACACTATTGATTTGACCGATACATTATATGTGAAAGACCTTCAATGCAACTTTGTGTCAGTATCGAAAGTAGTCCAAAAGGGATTCAGTGTTAAATTTGGGAAAAAGAGTGCGCGCATTGAAAATCGTAGATTGTGATCTTAGTTGCTAAGGAGCAGCAAGACTTATATTTGTTCAACACAGATGAGCAAAAGTGTTTCAGCGCGCAATCTAATTTAACAGACATACTGAAGTGGCACAAGCGGCTTGGGCATTTAAATTTTCCCAGCCTGAATAAAATGAGTAAGAGAAATTTAGTGCACGGCTGGAGGGCTAGGCAGTGTTCGGACTTAAAAGAACATGTATGTGAAACATGCGCGAAGTGCAAAATAAGAAATCTGAGACCCGCGCCGAAGGCACACTAGACTTGATACACACAGACATTTGTGGCCCAATGAGAAAATGCTCTGTAGGTGGTGCGCGGTATTTTGGCACATTCATTGACGATAAATCGCGGTTTGTGCATGTGTGTTTTATGAAAACATGAAATCTTTGAGAAGTTTAAAGAATATAAGGCGTTTGCAGAAAAACAAACTGGACGCAAGATAAAATGTCTCAGAAGCGACAACGGTCGTGAATATTTGAGCGGCGATTTCGAAAAATATTTAGTGAGCAACGGCATCAAGAGACAGCTTACTGCGCCGTATACACCCCAACAAAATGGTGTAGCGGAGCGCGCGAATCGAACGCTGGTAGAAATGGCACGAAGCATGATTGTGCATGCTGGTCTCAAGGAGGATTTCTGGGCAGAAGCTATAAATACGGCGGCTTATCTGCGAAATCGCTCAGAGACATCTACGCTGGAGGATATGACACCATATGAGGTATGGTCAGGCAAAAAAACCGTCTCTAAGTCACCTAAAAGTTTTCGGTACAAAGGCTGTCGTACTTAACAAGAAGTACAATAAGAAATTCCTACCAAAAGGTGAGGTGAGAGTACTAGTTGGTTACTCTGCAACATCTAAGGCATACCGATTGTATATTCCCGATTCACGAAAAGTAATCGAAGCAAGAGATGTGATATTTCTTGAAGGTGAAATGACAGATGACGGTCCTGGAAGGCCAAAGAAAGTACGCACGGGCAGCCAGGACGCCCTCGAAAGCAGTACAACATTTTAAATGTTATGACAACGGATGACGTAGCTGCACCTGCTAGCGTCAAGGCAGCCTTGAGTTCTGATCATGCCAGTGAATGGAGGGCATCGATGCAGAAGGAGATAGACAGTCTGCACGAAAACAAAACTTGGGAGTTAATTGATCTAGCGAAGGGAGAGAAGGCAATTGGCTGTAAATGGGTATTTGCAGTGAAGCGTGACGAGCATGGCAACGTAGTACGCTTGAAGTCTCGACTAGTGGCCAAAGGATGCGCCCAACAATATGGCGTAAATTACAATGAGACTTTCTCCCCTGTAGCCAGATATTCGACAATCAGATTACTGATTGCTCTAGCGGTAGAAAATGATATGTATATGCATCAGATTGACGTGTCTTCTGCTTATCTCAACAGTGAGCTGCGAGATGTGGTTTATATGCGACAACCAGAGGGATTTGCTAACCGAGATTTCCCTGACTGAGTCCTAAAACTAAAGAAGTCGCTGTACGGCCTTAAACAGAGCGGCCGTGAGTGGAACAAGAAACTGAACACCGTGCTAATCAGCATTGGTTTCACGCCCTGCCCCAGCTAGCCATGTTTGTACATACGTCGTGAAGCCAGCAAACTGAATGTGATAGTCGTATATGTCGACGATCTTATTGTGGCTAGCACCAGGAAGGAAGATCTGAACTACGTAAGGAGCGCATATCACAGGAGTTCGACGTAGTCGATGGAGGGCAACTGAAGCATTTCCTAGGTATGGAAATTGATCGTGAAGGTGAAACGGGCAGCGTTACTGTCGGTCATAAGTACTACATTGAGAACCTTCTACGTGAGTATGGTATGCACAACTGCAAACCTAATGCTATACCTCTAAAGGCAGGATTTCAAGTCAAATGCGACAATGACGGATGCCACCGAACGAACCAAGGTAGCTATCAATCGTTGATAGGTTCGCTAATGTATCTAGGCATAACTACACGGCCTGATATATTGCACTCAGTAACGAAGCTAGCACAGCGGAATTCAGATCCACACAAGGAACACGAAATAGCAGCCAAGCGAGTATTAAGATACTTGAGGGGCACGGCAGAGTTGAGCTTGCACTACAAGATGACCGGCCAGGCGATACACTGTTTCGTCGATGCAGATTGGGCTGGAGACAGCACGGACCGGAAGTCCTACAGTGGCTGGGCGTTCTTTGCAGCAGGCGCTGCATTCTCATGGGAGTCAAAGAAGCAGAGCGTCGTAGCATTAAGCAGTGCAATGGGTATCAGCGAGAAATCTGGAATAAGGATATTTAGCAATAATCAAAGCGCTCAATGCTTGGCAAAAGATGCTGAGTTCCATGCGCGTGGTAAGCATATCGACATTAAATATCATCATGTCAGAGATATGGTAAAAAAAAATGAAGTTGAAATTGAATATGTACCTACAAAAAACATGATCTCTGATGTGTTAACGAAAAACCTTTGTAAAGTAAAGCATAGGGAATTTGTAAACTTAATGGGTTTGCGCTGAATATGTAAAAGTTTATTTTGTTTAAGAAGAAGACAAACTGCACTGAGAAGGAGTGTTGGAAATAACTGTATTTGCCTATGTACACTGCAGCTTGTCTTGCATTCCCGTTTTGTAGTCGTAATCTGTTGCCTGCGAGCAACGGTAATTGTAAGTTCCCTATGATCAAGACCTTCTTCGATGGTGTATGTTTAAGCTACTCTCATGAAGTAAGTGTCAGTCGTTTGTGGTCGCTTGAATCGCGGAGTATAAGTCGCATGAAGCGGACATATATTTTAAATAAATATAAACCCCAATTTATAATATACACATTTTCAACTATGAATGCAATATTGTTATTGAGATTAACCCACGACTAAAATGCCTTTCCTTTTCAAAATTTGGTTCAGTTTTGAAAAAGTTATATGTTCGGAAAGTTTTGACATGAATTTCGAAAACAAAAACATTTTCAACTATGAATGCAGTATTATTATTAAGATCGATCGACGCCTAAAATGGCTTTCGTTTTGAAAATTTGTTCAGTTGTGACAAAGTTATATGTTCGTAAAGTTTTGACATGAATTTTGGAAAAAGACAAAACAATTCCAACTATGAATACAGTATTATTATTGAGATCGATCCACGACCAACACGCCTTTCCTTTTGAAATTCGGAAAGTTTTGCAAAAGTTATAGTTTTGAATTTCGAAAAAAAAAAATACATTTCCAACTATGTATGCAGTATTAATATATAGATCGAGACACGACTATAACGCATTTCTTTTGAAAATTTGTTCAGTTTTGAAAAAGTTATAGGTTCGGAAAGTTTTGAAAAAGTTCTAGGTTTGGAAAGTTTTGACAAAGTTATATGTTCGGAATGATTTGACATGTATTTAAAAAAAAAAATATTTCCGACTATGAATGCAGTATTATTATTGAGATCGAGCCACGACTAAAAAGTCTTTCCTTTTGAAAATTTGGTTCAGTTTTGAAAAAGTTATATGTTAGGAAAGTTTCGACATGAATTTCGAAAACAAAACCATTTTCAACTATGAATGCAGTATTATTATTGAGATCGAGCCACGACTAAAACGCCTATCATTTTGAGAATTTGTTCAGTTTTGACAAAGTTATAGTTTCGAAAAGTTTTGAAAAAAGTTATAGGTTTGGAAAGTTCTGACATAAATTTGAAAAAGAGTAAACACATTTTCAACTATAAATGCATTATTATTATTGAGATTTACTCACAACTAAAACTAAATTTGGTTCAGTTTTGAAAAAGTTATATGTTCGGAAACTTTTGACATGATTTTCGAAAACAAAAACATTTTCAACTATGAATGTAGTATTATTATTAAGATCGAGGCAAGACTAAAACGCTTTTCCTTTTGTACATCGGTTCAGTTTTGACAAAGTTATAGGTTCGGAAAGTTATGACAAAGTTATAGGTTCGGAAAGTTTTGACATAAATTTCAAAAAAAAAATAAACATTTCCAACTATGAATGCAATACTCTTATTGAGATTTACCCTTTCCTTTTGAAAATTTGGTTCAGTTTTGAAAAAGTTATAGGTTCGGAAAGTTTTGAAAAAATTATAGGTTTGGGAAGTTTTGACATGAATTTTTGAAAAAAAAAACTTTTCCAACTATGAAAGCAGTATTATTATTGAGATCGATCTACGACTAAAACGCCTTTAATTTTGAAAGTTTTTTCATTTTTGAAAAAGTTATTGGTTCGGAACGTTTTAACAAAGTTATAGGTTCAGAAAGGTTTGACAAACTTATTGGTTCGGAAAATTTTTACAAAGTTATAGATTCGGAAAGTTTCGAAAAAAGTTATAGGGTTGGGAAATTCTTACATAAATTTCGAAAAAAATAAACACATTTTCACTTATGAATGCAATAGTATTATTGAGATTTAGACACGACTAAAACGCCTTTCCTTTTGAAAATTTGGTTCAGTTTTGAAAAAGTTGTAGGTTCGGAAAGTTTTAAAAAAAGTTATAGGTTTGGGAAGTTTTGACATGAATTTCGAAAACAAAAACATTTTCAACTATGAATGCAGTATTACTATTAAGATCGATCTACGACTAAAACGCCTTTCCTCTTGAAAGTTTTTTCATTTTTGAAAAAGTTATAGGTTCGGAAAGTTTTGAAAAAAGTTATAGGTTTGGAAAGTTTTGACAAAGTTATAGGTTCGGAAAGTTATAGGTTTGGGAAGTTCTGACATAAATTTCGAAAAAAAATATACACATTTTCAACTATGAATGCAGTATTCTTATTGAGATTTAGCCACGACTAAAACGCGTTTCCTTTTCAAAATTTGGTTCAGTTTTGACAAAGTTGTAGGTTCGGAAAGTTTTAAAAAAAGTTATAGGTTTGAGAAGTTCTGACATAAATTTCGAAAAAAAAATAATCAGATTTTTAATTATGAATGCAATAAAATTATTGAGATTTAGCCACGACTAAAACGCTTTTCCTTTTGAAAATTTGGTTCAGTTTTGAAAAAGTTATATGTTGGGAAAGTTTTGACATAAATTTCGAAAAAAAAATAAATGCATTTCCAACTATGAATGCAGAATTGTTAATAAGATCGAACCACGACTAAAACGCCTTTCCTTTTGTAAATTTTTTCAGTTTTGACACAGTTATATGTTCGGAAAGTTTTGACATGAATTTCGGAAAAACACACATATCCCACTATGAATGCAGTATTATTATTGAGATCGAGCCAAGACTAAAAGGCCTTTCCTTTTGCAAATATTAATGCAGTATTATTATTGAGATAGAGCCACGACAAACACGCCTTTCCTTTTGATATTCGGAAAGTTTTGAAAAAGTTATAGGTTTGGGAAGTTCTGACATAAATTTCTAAAACAAATAAACACATTTTTATCTATGAATGCAATTTTATTATTGAGATTTAGCCACGACCAAAACGCTTTTCCTTTTGTTCATCGGTTCAGTTTTGACAAAGTTATAGGTTCAGAAAGTTTTGATAAACTTATTGGTTCGGAAAGTTTTGAAAAAAGTTATAGGTTCGGAAAGTTTTGAAAAAATTTATAGGGTTGGGAAGTTCTGACAAAAATGTCGAAAAAAATTAAACACATTTTCAACTATGAATGCAGTATTATTATTGAGATCGAGCCACGACCAACACTCTTTCCTTTCCTTTTGAAATTCGGAAAGTTTGAAAAAAGTTATAGGTTTGGGAAGTTCTGACATAAATTTCGAAAAAAAAGTAAACACATTTTCAACTATGAATGCAATATTATTATTGAGATTTACCCTCGACTAAAACGCCTTTCCTTTTGAAAATTTGGTTCAGTTTTGAAAAAGTTTTAGGTTCGGAAAGTTTTGCAAAAATTATAGGTTTGGGAAGTTTTGACATGAATTTCGGAAAAATAAAACATTTCCAAATATGAATGCAGTATTATTATTGAGAAAGATCTACGACTAAAACGCTTTTCCTTTTGAAAGTTATTTAATTTTTGAAAAAGTTATAGGTTTGGAAAGTTTTGAAAAAAGTTATAGGTTTGGAAAGTTTTGACAAAGTTATAGGTTCGGAAAGTTTCGAAAAAAGTTATAGGTTTGGGAAGTTCTGACATAAATTTCGAAAAAAAAAATAAACACATTTTTAACTATGAATGGAGTATTATTATTGAGATCGAGCCAAGACTAAAACGCTTTTCCTTTTGTACATCGGCTCATTTTTGATAAAGTTATAGGTTCGGAAAATATTGACTAAGTTATAGGTTCAGAAAGTTTTGACAAACTTATTGGTTCGGAAAGTTTTGACAAAGTTATAGGTTCGGAAAGTTTCGAAAAAAGTTATAGGTTTGGGAAGTTCTGACATAAATTTCAAAAAAAAAAAATAAACAAACATTTCCAACTATGAATGCAGTATTATTATTGAGCTCGAGCCACGACCAACACGCCTTTACTTTTGAAATTCGGAAAGTTTTGAAAAAGTTATAGGTTTGGGAAGTTCTAGCATACATTTGGAAAAAAAAAATAAACACATTTTTAACTATGAATGCAATATTATTATTGAGATTAAGCCAAGACTAAAACGCTTTTCCTTTTGTACATCGGTTCAGTTTTGATAAAGTTATAGGTTCGGAAAGTTTTGACTAAGTTATATTTAAGAAAAAAAAAACAAACATTTCCAACTATGAATACAGTATTATTAATAAGATCGAGCCAAGACTAAAACGCCTTTCCTTTTGAAAATTGGTTCAGTTTTGACAAAGTTATAGGTTCCGAAAGTTTTGAAAAAAGTTTTAGGTCTGGAAAATTTTGACAAAGTTATATATTCGGAAAGTTTTGACATGAATTTCGGAAAAACACACATTTCAACTATGAATGCAGTATTATTATTGAGATCGATCCACGACTAAAACGCCTATAATTTTGAATTTTTGTTCAGTTTTGACAAAGTTATAGTTTCGGAAAGTTTTGAAAAAAGTTATAGCTCTGGGAAATTTTGACAAAGTTTTATGTTCGGAAAGTTTTGACATGAATTTCGGAAAAACACACATTTCCAACTGTGAATGCAGTATTATTATTGAGATCGAGCCACGACCAACACGCCTTTCCTATTGAAATTCGGAAAGTTTTAAAAAAGTTATATGTTCAGAAAGTTTTGATATAAATTTCAAAAACAAAAACATTTTCAACTATGAATGCAGTATTGTTATTGTGATCGAGCCACGACTAATACGCCTATCATTTTGAAAATTTGTTCAATTTTGACAAAGTTATGGGTCGGAAAGTTTTGACAAAAGTTATAGCTTTGGAAAGTTTTGACATAAATTTCAAAAAAAAAACAAACATTTCCAACTATGAATACAGTATTATTATTGAGATCGAGCCACGACTAATACGCCTATCATTTTGAAAATTTGTTCAGTTTTGACAAAGTTATAGTTTCGGAAAGTTTTGAAAAAAGTTATAGCTCTGGGAAATTTTGACAAAGTTTTATGTTCGGAAAGTTTTGACATGAATTTCGGAAAAACACACATTTCCAACTGTGAATGCAGTATTATTATTGAGATCAAGCCACGACCAACACGCCTTTCCTTTTGAAATTCGGAAAGTTTTGAAAAAGTTATAGGTTTGGGAAGTTCTAGCAAACATTTGGAAAAAAAAAATAAACACATTTTTAACTATGAATGCAATATTATTATTGAGATTAAGCCCAGAATAAAACGCTTTTCCTTTTGTACATCGGTTCAGTTTTGATAAAGTTATAGGTTCGGAAAGTTTTGACAAAGTTATATTTAACAAAAAAAAACAAACATTTCCGACTATGAATACAGTATTATTAATAAGATCTGGAAAATTTTGACAAAGTTATATGTTCGGAAAGTTTTGACATGAATTTCGGAAAAACACACATTTCAACTATGAATGAAGATCGATCCACGACTAAAACGCCTTTCCTTTTGAAAATTTGGTTCAGTTTGGAAAAACTTGTAGGTTCGAAAAGTTTTGAAAAAGTTTTAGGATTGGGAAGATTTGACATGAATTTCCAAAATAAATAAACACATTTTGAACTATGAATGCAATATTATTATTGAAATTTATTTACGACTAAAACGCATTTCCGTTTGAAAATTTGGTTCAGTTTTGAAAAAGTTATATGTTCGGAAAGTTTTGACATGAATTTCGAAAACAAAAACATTTTCAACTATGAATGCAGTATTATTATTGAGATCGAGCCACGACTAAAACGCCGATCATTTTGAAAATTTGTTCAGTTTTGACAAAGTTATAGTTTCGGAAAGTTTTGAAAAAAGTTATAGGTTTAGGAAGTTGTGACATAAATTTGAAAAAAAAATAAAAACATTTTTAACTAGGAATGCATTGTTATTATTGAGATCGAGCCACGACCAACACGCCTTTCCTTTTGATATTCGGAAAGTTTTAAAAAAGTTATAGGTTTGGGAAGTTCTGACATAAATTTGGAAAAAAATAATCACATTTTTATCTATGAATGCAATATTATTATTGAGATTTAGCCACGACCAAAACGCTCTTCCTTTTGCAAATCGGTTCAGTTTTGACAAAGTTATAGGGTCGGAAAGTTTTGACAAAGTTATAGGTTCGGAAAGTTGTGACATGAATTTAAAAAAAATAAATTTCCGACAGTAAATGCAGTATTATTATTGAGATCGAGCCACGACTAAAACGCTCTTCCTTTTGCAAATCGGTTCAGTTATGACAAAGTTATAGGGTCGGAAAGTTTTGAAAAAGTTATAGGTTCGGAAAGTTATGACATGAATTAAAAAAAAATAAATTTCCAACAGTAAATGCAGTATTACTATTAAGATCGAGCCACGACTAAAACGCTCTTCCTACTGCAAATCGGTTCAGTTTTGACAAAGTTGTAGGTTCGGAAAGTTTTGAAAAAAGTTATAGCTTTGGAATATTTTGACATAAGTTTCAAAAAAAAAAAAAAAAAAACATTTCCAACTATGAATGCAGGTATTATTATTGAGCTCGAGCCACGACCAAAAAGACTTTCCTCTTGAAATTCGGAAAGTTTTGAAAAAGTTATAGGTTTGGGAAGTTCTAACATAAATTTGGAAAAAAATAAACACATTTTTATCTATGAATGCAATATTATTATTGAGATTAAGCCAAGACTAAAACGCTTTTCCTTTTGTACATCGGTTCAATTTTGATAAAGTTATATGTTCGGAAAGTTTTGACAAAGTTATAGGTTCGGTAAGTTTTGACATAAATTTAACAAAAAAAAAAACAAACATTTCCAACTATGAATACAGTATTATTATTGAGATCGAGCCACGACCAACACGCCTATCCTTTTGAAATTCGAAAAAGTTTGAAAAAGTTATAGGTTTGGGAAGTCATGACATGAATTAAAAAAAAATAAATTTCCAACAGTAAATGCAGTATTATTATTGAGATCGAGCCACGACTAAAACGCTCTTCCTTTTGCCAATCGGTTCAGTTATGACAAAGTTATAGGGTCGGAAAGTTTTGACAAAAGTTATAGCTTTGGAAAGTTTTGAAATAAATTTCAAAAAAAAAAACACACATTTCCAACTATGAATGCAGTATTATTATTGAGATCGAGCCACGACCAACACGCCTTTCCTATTGAAATTCGGAAAGTTTTAAAAAAGTTATATGTTCAGAAAGTATTAACATGAATTTCGAAAAAAAAAAATACATTTCCAACTATGAATGCAGTATTATGAATAAGCTCGAGCCAAGACTAAAACGCCTTTCCTTTTGAAAATTGGTTCAGTTTTGAAAAAGTTATATGTTCGGACAGTTTTGACATAAATTTCAAAAACAAAAACATTTTCAACTATGAATGCAGTATTGTTATTGTGATCGAGCCACGACTAATACGCCTATCATTTTGAAAATTTGTTCAGTTTTGACAAAGTTATAGGGTCGGAAAGTTTTGACAAAAGTTATAGCTTTGGAAAGTTTTGGCATAAATTTCAAAAAAAAAAACAAACATTTCCAACTATGAATACAGTATTATTATTGAGATCGAGCCACTTTGAAGTTCTAGCAAACATTTGGAAAAAAAAAATAAACACATTTTTAACTATGAATGCAATATTATTATTGAGATTAAGCCCAGAATAAAACGCTTTTCCTTTTGTACATCGGTTCAGTTTTGATAAAGTTATAGGTTCGGAAAGTTTTGACAAAGTTATATTTAACAAAAAAAAACAAACATTTCCAACTATGAATACAGTATTATTAATAAAATCTGCAAAATTTTGACAAAGTTATATGTTCGGAAAGTTTTGACATGAATTTCGGAAAAACACACATTTCAACTATGAATGAAGATCGATCCACGACTAAAACGCCTTTCCTTTTGAAAATTTGGTTCAGTTTGGAAAAACTTGTAGGTTCGAAAAGTTTTGAAAAAATTATAGGATTGGGAAGATTTGACATAAATTTCGAAAATAAATAAACAAGTTTTTAACTATGAATGCAATATTATTATTGAAATTTAGTCACGACTAAAACGCATTTCCGTTTGAAAATTTGGTTCAGTTTTGAAAAAGTTATATGTTCGGAAAGTTTTGACATGAATTTTGAAAACAAAAACATTTTCAACTATGAATGCAGTATTATTATTGTGATCGAGCCACGACTAAAACGCCGATCATTTTGAAAATTTGTTCAGTTTTGACAAAGTTATAGTTTCGGAAAGTTTTGAAAAAAGTTATAGGTTTGGGAAGTTGTGACATAAATTTGGAAAAAAAATAAAAACATTTTTAACTAGGAATGCAATGTTATTATTATTGAGATCGAGCCACGACCAACACGCCTTTCCTTTTGATATTCGGAAAGTTTTAAAAAAGTTATAGGTTTGGGAAGTTCTAACATAAATTTGGAAAAAAATAAACACATTTTTATCTATGAATGCAATATTATTCTTGAGATTTAGCCACGACCAAAACGCTCTTCCTTTTGCAAATCGGTTCAGTTTTGACAAAGTTATAGGGTCGGAAAGTTTTGACAAAGTTATAGGTTCGGAAAGTTGTGACATGAATTTAAAAAAAATAAATTTCCGACAGTAAATGCAGTATTATTATTGAGATCGAGCCACGACTAAAACGCTCTTCCTTTTGCAAATCGGTTCAGTTATGACAAAGTTATAGGGTCGGAAAGTTTTGAAAAAGTTTTAGGTTCGGAAAGTTATGACATGAATTTAAAAAAAAAAAATTTCCAACAGTAAATGCAGTATTATTATTGAGATCGAGCCACGACTAAAACGCTCTTCCTTTTGAAATCGGTTCAGTTATGACAAAGTTATAGGGTCGGAAAGTTTTGATAAAGTTTTGGGTTCGGAAAGTTATGACATGAATTAAAAAAAAAAAAATTTCCAACAGTAAATGCAGTATTATTATTGAGATCGAGCCACGACTAAAACGCTCTTCCTACTGCAAATCGGTTCAGTTTTGACAAAGTTATAGGTTCGGAAAGTTTTGACAAAAGTTATAGCTTTGGAAAGTTTTGACATAAATTTAAAAAAAAAAAAAAAACAAACATTTCCAACTATGAATGCAGTATTATTATTGAGCTCGAGCCACGACCAACACGCCTTTCCTTTTGAAATTCGGAAAGTTTTGAAAAAGTTATAGGTTTGGGAAGTTCTAGCATACATTTGGAAAAAAAAAAACACATTTTTACTATGAATGCAATATTATTATTGAGATTAAGCCCAGACTAAAACGCTTTTCCTTTTGTACATCGGTTCAGTTTTGATAAAGTTATAGGTTCGGAAAGTTTTGACAAAGTTATATTTAACAAAAAAAAAACAAACATTTCCAACTATGAATACAGTATTATTAATAAGATCGAGCCAAGACTAAAACGCCTTTCCTTTTGAAAATTGGTTCAGTTTTGACAAAGTTATAGGTTCCGAAAGTTTTGAAAAAAGTTTTAGGTCTGGAAAATTTTGACAAAGTTATATGTTTGGAAAGTTTTGACATGAATTTCGGAAAAACACACATTTCAACTATGAATGCAGTAGTATTATTGAGATCGATGCACGACTAAAACGCCTTTCCTTTTGAAAATTTGGTTTAGTTTTGAAAAACTTGTAGGTTCGAAAAGTTTTGAAAAAATTATAGGTTTGGGAAGATTTGACATGAATTTCGAAAAAAAATAAACACATTTTTAACTATGAATGCAATATTATTATTGAGATATAGTCACGACTAAAACTCATTTCCTTTTGAAAATTTGGTTCAGTTTTCAAAAAGTTATATGTTCGGAAAGTTTTGACATGAATTTCGAAAACAAAAAACATTTTCAACTATGAATGCAGTATTATTATTGAGATCGAGCCACGACTAAAACGCCGATCATTTTGAAAATTTGTTCAGTTTTGACAAAGTTATAGTTTCGAAAAGTTTTGAAAAAAGTTATAAGTTTGGGAAGTTGTGACATAAATTTGGAAAAAAAATAAAAACATTTTTAACTAGGAATGCAATGTTATTATTGAGATTTAGCCACGACCAAAACGCTCTTCCTTTTGCAAATCGGTTCAGTTTTGACAAAGTTATAGGGTCGGAAAGTTATGACATGAATTAAAAAAAAATAAATTTCCAACAGTAAATGCAGTATTATTATTGAGATCGAGCCACGACTAAAACGCTCTTCCTTATTATTATTGAGATTTAGCCACGACTAAAACGCCTTTCCTTTTGAAAATTTGGTTCAGTTTTGAAAAAGTTAAAAGTTCGAAAAGTTTTGACATGAATTTCGAAAACAAAAACAAACATTTCCAACTATGAATGCAGTATTATTATTGAGATCGATCTACGACTAAGACACCTTTCCTTTTGCAATTCGTTCCAGTTTTGAAAAAGTTATAGGTTCGGAAAGTTTTGACATAAATTTAAAAAAAAAAACCAAACATTTCCAACTATGAATGCAGTATTATTATTGAGATCGAGCCACGACTAACACGCCTTTCCTTTTGAAATTCGGAAGAATTTTGAAAAAGTAATAAGTTTGAATTTCTCAAATAATAAATACATTTCGAGCTATGAATGCAGTATTATTATTAAGATCGAACCACGTCTAAACCGCCTTTCCTTTTGAAATTTGGAAAGTTTTGACAAAGTTATAGGTTCGGAAAGTGTTGACATAAATTTCGAAAAAATAAAAATAAAAAAAATGTCCAGCTATGAATGCAGTATTATTATTGAGATTGATCTACGACTAAAACGCATTTCCTTTTGGAAATCGGTTCAGTTTTGAAAAAGTTATATGTTCGGAAAGTTTTGACATAAATTACAAAAAAAAAAACCAACTGTTGGAATTGTGTATGAATCATAATACAAAATAGCACACGCCACTTTAGTTTTATATACGTTTCGTCTTGTTATTCTTGTGCGCCTCCGCGTCTTACTCAGAATTACATTTTGCTACAAAAGCTACAATACATAGATGAGAAGCTTAAGTGTGACCAAGTGCAAGTATTCATTGTTTCCCTAATAATCGATATTTACAACACTCTTCAACGATTACATACTCTGAACTTAAGCACTAATAACAATTCATCTCCTGAATACATTTGACGTGTTTAATCTTTTGCAAATTCTTTGTTAATACATCAGATACCATATTATCAGTACTTATATATTGAACATCAATTTCCTTTTTATCATATAATTCTCGAACATGATGATATTTGATGTCAATATGTTTACTACGGTTATGTAAAATTGGATTTTTGTCTAAACATTGAGCGCTTTGATTATCGCAGTATAACAAAACCGACTTAACTTTACCAAACCCCATTTCTAGTAGTAGCTTCTTCAAATAGACAGCTTCTCTTGCTGCAATCGACAATGCAATATGTTCAGCTTCAGTGCTGCTTAATGCTACCAGATTCTGCTTCTTTGATTCCCATGATATAGGGCCTCCTGCAGCTAAGAAGACATATCCGCTGTATGATTTTCGATCAGACGTATCGTTCGCCCAGTCTGCATCCACATATCCATGAATTGATCTATCAGTTTGCTGATAATGGAGCTTCTGCTGTGCCTTTCAGATATCGCAGTGTCCTTTTTGCTGCGACCTCATGCTCCTTGTGTGGATTAGCGTTCCTTTGCGCTAATTTCGCCACCGAGTGCATAATATCTGGCCGAGTAGTTATAGCCAATACATTAAAGACCCAATTAATGACTGATAGCATTTCTCATTAATGGTCTCGCAGTTGATGTCGTCACACTTGACTTGATGCCCTGCCTCCAAGGGTGTTGCTACTGATCTGCACGTCGACATGCCCCACGTATATAGTATCTGTTCTATATACTGTTTGTGCTCGAGGTTTATGCTGCCAGTCTCGCCCTCACGCTCAATTTCCATGCCTAGGAAGTATTTGAGCTGACCTCCATCAACCACATTGAACTCATTTGCAATGGACGCCTTGATCTTAAGCATTTCTTGCTTCGATGAACTTGCAAATAAAATATCGTCTACGTAGATAGCAACTATATTCATATTACCTTTCCTGTTTCGTACATAAACACATGGCTCGCTGATACATGGAAGAAAGTCCAGTCTTCTTAAAACCATATCCAGCTTGGAGTTCCACTCTGTGCCGCTTTGCATCAGTCCATACAGAGATTTCTTTAACCTCATTAC
The DNA here is from genome assembly GCA_035044485.1 of Scaptomyza reducta. Taxonomy (NCBI): domain Eukaryota; kingdom Metazoa; phylum Arthropoda; class Insecta; order Diptera; family Drosophilidae; genus Scaptomyza; species Scaptomyza reducta. The sequence goes on from JAWNNV010000514.1 coordinate 84,497, forward strand.
TCTTTCTGGATGCTCTTCGCTTATTAAACCTTCAGGCTGCTTCATATATACCTCCTCTGACAGCTCGTTGTTGAGGTATGCCGACGACACGTCCATCTGATGCAAAAACATTTTATGTTCCACTGCCAGCGCAATAATCATCCTGACTGATGAGTATCTTACAACCGGTGAAAATGTTTCGAAGTAATCAATGCCGAATTGCTGGGCGCATCCCTTGGGAACCAGCCTTGCCTTAAAACGCTCAACAAACCCATCCTGGTCTACTTTTGTGCCAAACACCCACTTGCAGCCAATAGCTTTTTTGCCCCTCGGCAAGTTGACAAGCTCCCATGTTTCATTAGCTTCCAGTGCATACAACTCCTTCTGAATTGCTGCTGACCAATCAGAACTCCACTCCGATTTGATGGCTTCTTGAACGTTTGCAGGAATCGACACATCCTCCGCCTTTAACATATTCACTATGTTATACTGCTTGCTAGGTCGTCCTGGTTTTCCTGTCCTTATTTTCTTAGGCCGCCCAGAACCACGCACACTAGCCACTGGTGCCGAATTTGGTTCGTTGCTCTCAGCACTCTCATATTCTTTAGCGCTATCCGAATTATCAGATTAGATTTCGTGCTCTACCTGTAAATGCTCATTATTCTCTTTAATATTATTTACCAGGTCTTGTTTCTCTACTGGTGAACTTTCGACACTGAAGGAGATCAACTTCTTTTCGTTGCTTGCTGTAGTACCAAAATTATCTTCCAAAAAGATAACGTCTCTGCATTCAACGACTTTATGTGTTCCTGGACATAACAATCTATATGCCTTAGCGGTCAACGAATAACCGATCATTGTGTATTCTATTCCTTTCGCTTCGAATTTCCGTTTGTGCGTTTTATGCAGGGCTACTGCCATTGCTCCAAAGATTCTCAAATGTGAAATGACTGGTTTTCTTCCAGTCCACATGTCAAACGGAGTTTTATCTTTTAAAGCTCTCGTTACCGACCTATTTCTTATATAAGCTGCAGTTCGTACAGCTTCGCCCCATAGATTCTCATCCAACCCCGAGTGTACCAGCATGCTTCTAGCCTTCTGAACTAGCGTCCGATTGGCAATCTCAGCAACTCCATTCTGCTGCGGGGTGTAAGGAACAGTTAGTTTCCGCTTAATACCCTTCGCCTTTAGGTATTTCTCGAACTCTGCACTTATATATTCGGGTCCGTTGTCGCTGCGCACAGCTTTCAATTTCTTACCGGATTGCCGCTCCGCAAATATTACAAAGTCTTTAAACGCTTGCATAATTTGATCGCGACTCTTTAGAATATACACAAATGTATAACGCGAAAAATCGTTTATAAATGTCGCAAAATATTTTGCACCGCCGGCCGAGCTTATAGTCATTGGTTCGCAAATATCTGTGTGCACTAAACATAATGCTTCGCGGGTCTCTGCTGCCTCGAACGGCTTTACACATATTTTGCACGTTGCGCAAACCTCGTCTTTAACATGATTGCCGAACGGCTTCAACCCACGCACAATATTGTCACTAGCCATTTTCTTTAGGCTTGTCATATTTAAGTGATCAAAACGACAATGCCACTTCCACAGCTCACTGCTGTTTGTCTTTGCATACATGCACTTTTCATTTTTTACTTCAACAATAAACAAATTATTGCTCTTTGTGGCAAGTAATATTTTCTTATTGTATTTGTTTTTTATAACTGCACTGTCCTTGTCAAAATACACTTTCATGCCTTTCTCTACGGCTTTTGACACAGATATAAAATTCGCTTGTAATTCACCGACATATAATACGTTTAATAACTCAATGCTAGAATTTCCTGATTAAAAAAGCACACTTCCAATGCCACTTGCATACACATAATTGTCCCCCGCAAGGGATATTTTCTCTTTATACTCTCTTATAAAAGCAAACTTTGACTTGTCACAACAGATGTGAGCGGTCGCGCCACTATCCAAGCACCACATTGACTTTGATAGTTGGTCCGTTTTACGCACATTCGCGAGCATAGAGAAATGACTCTCTTCGTTTTCTTTTTCTTTATTGTTCTTCATTTTGCACTGAGCGATTAAATGATCGTCACTGCCGAATCTATAACACTTTTTCTTGTTTGTAGATACCGTTCTTTCTTGTGCGCACTTTTTGCCTTTATTTACGTACGTGATACATAAACTTGCTGTACTATTAGGTCCTGCTTTGCTCAACATTTGCCTTTCTCCCTCTTCCATAATCTTGATCTTCAAAACAGATAGAGATGGCAATACCTCACGAGTTTCAATCGCTACTACAAAATTCTCGAATGTTCCACTTAGTTCCGACAATAGCACAATAGATAAAATGTCTTCCTGAATATCCATTCCTATCTCTTTCAACTTCTCCACTATGTCCGCAAACTCACTTAAAACTCTTGCACACGATTGACGTCACCAAGACTCAAACGCAGAAATTTGTTGAACAATTGAATTTTTCTTGCAGGTCCACGCGGTTGATACACACTTGCGAGCTTCTCCCAAGCTTCTTTCGACGTCGTACAGTTTTTTATGATATTAATTTGTGACGCGTTTACACCCAGCAATATACTTGCTAATGCGTTCTCATCACGCGTATCAAAAACTCCTTTTTGTTCTGCACTTTCACTCTATACAAGTCTACCACAGACTACCGGCCAATTATCATTGTGAATCAATATGCTTTTCATTTGCACCGACCACGCCGCATAATTTTGTCGACAACTTGTCGATCGCATATAACCCTTGCGCGCTCAAGTTTATTTATTTATTTTTAATCACACAAGAGCTCACTTATACAGATTGTGCCTGCGCCCATAACCTGTTGGAATTGTGTATGAATCAGATTACAAAATAACACATGCCAGTTTAGTTTTATATACGTTTCTGCTTTTTATTCTTGTGCGCGTCCGCGTCCGCGTCTTACTCAGAATTACATTTTGCTAGAAAAGCTACAATACATAGATGAGAAGCTTTAGTGTGACCAAGTGAAAGTATTCATTGTTGCCCTAATAATCGATATTTACAACACAAACATTTCCACCTATGAATGGAGTATTATTATTGAGATCGACCACGACTAAAACACCTTATCTTTTGAAAATTTGTCCAGTATTGAAAAAGTTATTGGTTCGGAAAGTTTTGAAAAAAGTTGTAGTTTTGGAAAGTTTTGACAAAGTTATATGTTCGGAAAGATTTGACAGAGTTATTGGTTCGGAAAATTTTGACAAATTTATAGGTTCCGAAAGTTTCGAAAAAGTTATAGGTTTGAGAAGTTTTGACATAAATTTCGAAAAAATTAAACACATTTTCAACTATGAATGCAATATTATTATTGAGATTTAGCCACGACTAAAACGCCTTTCCTTTTAAAAATTTGTTCAGTTTTGAAAAAGTTATATGTTCGGAAAGTTTTGACATGAATTTCGAAAACAAAAACATTTTCAACTATGAATGCAGTACTATTATTAAGATCGAGTCACGACCAAAACGCCTTTCCTTTTGAAAATTTGTTCAGTTTTGACAAAGTTATAGGTTCGGAAAGTTTCGAAAAAAGGTATAGGGTTGGGAAGTTCTGACATAAATTTCTAAAAAAAAGTAAACACATTTTCAACTATGAATGCAATATTATTATTGAGATTTACCCACGACTAAAACGCCTTTCCTTTTGAAAATTTGGTTCAGTTTTGAAAAAGTTATAGGTTCGGAAAGTTTTGAAAAAATTATAGGTTTGGGAAGTTTTGACATGAATTTTTGAAAAAAAAAACTTTTCCAACTATGAATGCAGTAGAATTATTAAGATCGATCTACGACTAAAACGCCTTTCCTCTTGAAAGTTTTTTCATTTTTGAAAAAGTTATAGGTTCGGAAAGTTTTGAAAAAAGTTATAGGTTTGGAAAGTTTTGACAAAGTTATAGGTTCGGAAAGTTATAGGTTTGGGAAGTTCTGACATAAATTTCGAAAAAAAAAATATACACATTTTCAACTATGAATGCAGTATTCTTATTGAGATTTAGCCACGACTAAAACGCCTTTCCTTTTCAAAATTTGGTTCAGTTTTGACAAATTTATAGGTTCGGTAAGTTTTGAAAAAAGTTATAGGTTCGGTAAGTTTTGAAAAAAGTTATAGGTTTGGGAAGTTTTGACATGAATTTAGGAAAAAAAAAAACATTTCCAACTATGACAGCAGTATTATTATTGAGATCGATCTACGACTAAATCGCATTTCATTTTGAAAGTTTTTTCATTTTTGAAAAAGTTATAGGTTCGGAAAGTTTTGAAAAAGTTATAGGTTCAGAAAGTTTTGATAAACTTATTGGTTCGGAAAGTTTTGAAAAAAGTTATAGGTTCGGAAAGTTTCGAAAAAAGTTATAGGGTTGGGTAGTTCTGGCAAAAATGTCGAAAAAAATTAAACACATTTTCAACTATGAATAGAGTATTATTATTGAGATCGAGCCACGACCAACACTCTTTCCTTTCCTTTTGCAATTCGGAAATTTTGAAAAAAGTTATAGGTTTGGGAAGTTCTGACATAATTTTCGAAAAAAAGTAAACACATTTTCAACTATGAATGCAGTATTATTATTGAGATCGAGCCACGACCAACATGCCTTTCCTTTTGAAATTCGGATTGTTTTGAAAAAGTTATAGGTTTGGGAAGTTCTAACATAAATTTGGAAAAAAAAAATAAACACATTTTTAACTATGAATGCAATATTTTTATTGAGATTTAGCCAAGACTAAAACGCTTTTCCTTTTGTACATCGGTTCAGTTTTGATAAAGTTGGTTCGGAAAGTTATGACAAAGTTATACGTTCGGTTAGTTTTGACATAAATTTTAAAAACAAAAAACAAACATTTCCAACTATGAATACAGTATTATTATTGAGATCGAGCTACGACCAACACGCCTTTCCTTTTGAAATTCGGAAAGGTTTAAAAAAGTTATAGGTTTGGGAAGTTCTGACATAAATTTCGAAAAAAAAATATATATATTTTCAACTATGAATGCAGTATTATTATTGAGATCGATCCACGACTAAAACGCATTTCCTTTTGAAAATTTGGTTCAGTTTTGAAAAGGTTGTAGGTTCGGAAAGTTTTGAAAAAATTATAGGTTTGGGAAATTGGATATGAATTTCGGAAAAAAAAACATTTCCAACTATGAATGCAGTATTATTATTGACATCGATCTACGACTAAAACGCCTTTCCTTTTGAAAGTTTTTTCATTTATAAAAAGGTTATAGGTTCGGAAAGTTTTGAAAAAAGTTATAGGTTCGGAAAGTTTTGAAAAAAGTTATAGGGTTGGGAAGTTCTGACAAAAATGTCGAAAAAAAATAAACACATTTTCAACTATGAATGCAGTATTATTATTGAGATCGAGCCACGACAAAAACGCATTTCCTTTTGAAATTCGGAAAGTTTTGAAAAAGTTATAGATTTGGAAAGATTTGTCATAAATTGCGAAAAAAAATAATTACATTTTCAACTATGAATGCAGTATTATTATTGAGATCGATCCTCCACTAAAACGCATTTCCTTTTGAAAATTTGGTTCAGTTTTGAAAAAGTTGTAGGTTCGGAAAGTTTTGAAAATATTATAGGTTTGGGAAGTTTTGACATGAATTTCGGAAAAAAAACATTTCCAACTATGAATGCAGTATTATTATTGAGATCGATCTACGACTAAAACGCCTTTCCTTTTGAAAGTTTTTTCATTTTTGAAAAAGTTATAGGTTCGGAAAGTTTTGAAAAAAGATATACGTTCAGAAAGTTTTGACAAACTTATTGGTTGGGAAAGTTTTGACAAAGTTATAGGTTCGGAAAGTTTCGAAATTTATGTCAGAACTTCCGAACACTAGGAAGAGCCTTTTAGTCGTGGCTCGATGTCAATAATAATACTGCATTTACTGTTGGAAATTTATTTTTTTTAATTCATGTCATAACTTTCCGAACCAATAACTTTGTCAAAACTTTCCGACCCTATAGCTTTGTGAAAACTGAACCGATTTGCAAAAGGAAAAGCGTTTTAGTCTTGGCTCGATCTTAATAATAATCATAGTTAAAAATAATTTTGTTTTCGAAATTCATGTCAAAACTTTCCGAACATATAACTTTTTCAAAACTGAACCAAATTTTCAAAAGGAAAGGCATTTTAGTCGTGGCTAAATCTCAATAACAATATTGCATTCATAGTTAAAATGTGTTTATTTTTTTTTCGAAATTTATGTCAGAACTTCCCAAACCTATAACTTTTTTCGAAACTTTCCGAACCTATAACTTTGTCAAAACTTTCCGAACCAATAAGTTTGTCAAAACTTTCTGAACGTATAACTTTTTTCAAAACTTTCCGAACCTATAACTTTTTCAAAAATGAAAAAACTTTCAAAAGGAAAGGCGTTTTAGTCGTAGATCGATCTCAATAATAATACTGCATTCATAGTTGGAAATGTTTTTTTTTCCGAAATTCATATCAAAATTTCCCAAACCTATAATTTTTTCAAAACTTTTCGAACCTACAACTTTTTCAAAACTGAACCAAATTTTCAAAAGGAAATGCGTTTTAGTCGTGGATCGATCTCAATAATAATACTGCATTCATAGTTGCAAATGTATTTATTTTTTTTTCGAAATTTACGACAATACTTTCCAAACCTATAAATTTTTCAAAACTTTCCGTATTTCAAAAGGAAAGGCGTGTTGGTCGGGGCTAGATCTCAATAATAATACTGTATTCATAGTTGGAAATGTTTGTTTTTTTTTTTTTGGAAATTTATGTCAAAACTAACCGAACGTATAACTTTGTCAAAACTTTCCGAACCAACTTTATCAAAACTGAACCGATGTACAAAAGGAAAAGCGTTTTAATCTTGGCTAAATCTCAATAATAATATTGCATTCATAGTTAAAAATGTGTTTATTTTTTTTCGAAAATTATGTCAGAACTTCCCAAACCTATAACTTTTTCAAAACATTCCGAATTTCAAAAGGAAAGGCGTGTTGGTCGTGGCTAAAGCTCAATAATAATACTGCATTCATAGTTGGAAATGTTTGCTTTTTTTTTTTTTAAATTTACGTCACAACTTCCCAAACTTATAACTTTTTTCAAAACTTTCCGAACCTATAACTTTGTCAAAACTGAACCGATTTGCAATAGGTAGACCGTTTTAGTCGTGGCTCGATCTCAATAATAATACTGCATTTACTGTTGGAAATTTATTTCTTTTAATTCATGTCATAACTTTCCGAACCTATACCTTTGTTAAAACTTTCCGACCCTATAACTTTGTCATAACTGAACCGATTTGCAAAAGGAAGAGCGTTTTGGTCGTGGTTAAATCTCAATAATAATATTGCATTCATAGATAAAAATGTGTTTTTTTTCGAAATTTATGTCAGAACTTCCCAAACCTATAACTTTTTTCGAAACTTTCCGAACATATAACTTTGTCAAAATTTTCCGAACCTATAACTTTGTCAAAACTTTCCGAACCTATAACTTTTTTCAAAACTTTCCAAACCTATAACTTTTTCAAAAATGAAATAACTTTCAAAAGGAACAGCGTTTTAGTCGTAGATCGATCTCAATAATAATACTGCATTCATATTTGAAAATGTTTTATTTTTCCGAAATTCATGTCAAAACTTCCCAAACCTATAATTTTTGCAAAACTTTCCGAACCTAAAACTTTTTCAAAACTGAACCAAATTTTCAAAAGGAAAGGCGTTTTAGTCGAGGGTAAATCTCAATAATAATATTGCATTCATAGTTGAAAATGTGTTTACTTTTTTTCGAAAATTATGTCAGAACTTCCCAAACCTATAACTTTTTTCAAACTTTCCGAATTTCAAAAGGAAAGGAAAGAGTGTTGGTCGTGACTCGATCTTAATAATAATACTCCATTCATAGTTGTAAATTTTTTTGTTTTCGAAATTCATGTCAAAACTTTCCGAACATATAACTTTTTCAAAACTGAACCGATTTGCAAAAGGAAAGGCGTTTTAGGCTTGGCTCGATCTCAATAATAATACTGCATTCATAGTTGGATATATTTTTTTTCTTCCGAAATTCATATCAAAACTTTTCAAACCTATAACTTTGTTAAAACGGAACAAACTTTCGAACGAAAGGCGTTTTAGTCGTAGATCGATCTTCATAATAATACTGCATTCATTTCCGAAACTATAACTTTGTCAAAACTGAACCAAATTTTGAAAAGGAAAGGCGTTTTAGTCGTGGCTAAATCTCAATAAGAATACTGCATTCATAGTTGAAAATGTGTATTTTTTTTTTTCCAAATTTATGTCAGAACTTCCCAAACCTATAACTTTCCGAACCTATAACTTTGTCAAAATTCTTACAACTCCGAACCTATAACTTTTTCAAAAATGAAAAAACTTTCAAGAGGAAAGGCGTTTTAGTCGTAGATCGATCTTAATAATAATACTGCATTCATAGTTGAAAATGTTTTTGTTTTCGAAATTCATGTCAAAACTTCCCAAACCTATAACTTTTTTCAAAACTTTCCGAACCTACAACTTTTTCAAAACTGAACCAAATTTTCAAAAGGAAAGGCGTTTTAGTCGTGTCTAAATCTCAATAATACTATTGCATTCATAGGTGAAAATGTGTTTATTTTTTTTTTCGAAATTTATGTCAGAACTTCCCAACCCTATAACTTTTTTCGAAACTTTCCGAATCTATAACTTTGTCAAAATTTTCCGAACCAATAAGTTTGTCAAACCTTTCTGAACCTATAACTTTGGCAAAACGTTCCGAACCAATAACTTTTTCAAAAATGAAAAAACTTTGAAAATTAAAGGCGTTTTAGTCGTAGATCGATCTCAATAATAATACTGCATTCATAGTTGGAAATGTATTTATTTTTTTTTTCAAAACTTTCCGAAACTGTAACTTTGTCAAAATTGAATAAATTTTCAAAATGATACGCGTTTTGGTCGTGACTCGATCTTAATAATAATACTGCATTCATAGTTGAAAATGTTTTTGTTTTCGAAATTCATGTCAAAACTTTCCGAACATATAACTTTTTCAAAACTGAACAAATTTTTAAAAGGAAAGGCGTTTTAGTCGTGGCTAAATCTCAATAATAATATTGCATTCATAGTTGAAAATGTGTTTAATTTTTTCGAAATTTATGTCAAAACTTCTCAGACCTATAACTTTTTCGAAACTTTCGGAACCTATAAATTTGTCAAAACTTTCCGAACCAATAACTTTGTCAAATCTTTCCGAACATATAACTTTGTCAAAACTTTCCAAAACTACAACTTTTTTCAAAACTTTCCGAACCAATAACTTTTTCATTACTGGACAAATTTTCAAAAGATAAGGTGTTTTAGTCGTGGTCGATCTCGATAATAATACTGCATTCATAGGTGGAAATGTTTGTGTTGTAAATATCGATTATTAGGGCAACAATGAATACTTGCACTTGGTCACACTTAAGCTTCTCATCTATGTATTGTAGCTTTTCTAGCAAAATGTAATTCTGAGTAAGACGCGGACGCGCACAAGAATAAAAAGCAGAAACGTATATAAAACTAAACTGGCATGTGTTATTTTGTAATCTGATTCATACACAATTCCAACAGGTTATGGGCGCAGGCACAATCTGTATAAGTGAGCTCTTGTGTGATTAAAAATAAATAAATAAACTTGAGCGCGCAAGGGTTATATGCGATCGACAAGTTGTCGACAAAATTATGCGGCGTGGTCGGTGCAAATGAAAAGCATATTGATTCACAATGATAATTGGCCGGTAGTCTGTGGTAGACTTGTATAGAGTGAAAGTGCAGAACAAAAAGGAGTTTTTGATACGCGTGATGAGAACGCATTAGCAAGTATATTGCTGGGTGTAAACGCGTCACAAATTAATATCATAAAAAACTGTACGACGTCGAAAGAAGCTTGGGAGAAGCTCGCAAGTGTGTATCAACCGCGTGGACCTGCAAGAAAAATTCAATTGTTCAACAAATTTCTGCGTTTGAGTCTTGGTGACGTCAATCGTGTGCAAGAGTTTTAAGTGAGTTTGCGGACATAGTGGAGAAGTTGAAAGAGATAGGAATGGATATTCAGGAAGACATTTTATCTATTGTGCTATTGTCGGAACTAAGTGGAACATTCGAGAATTTTGTAGTAGCGATTGAAACTCGTGAGGTATTGCCATCTCTATCTGTTTTGAAGATCAAGATTATGGAAGAGGGAGAAAGGCAAATGTTGAGCAAAGCAGAACCTAATAGTACAGCAAGTTTATGTATCACGTACGTAAATAAAGGCAAAAAGTGCGCACAAGAAAGAACGGTATCTACAAACAAGAAAAAGTGTTATAGATTCGGCAGTGACGATCATTTAATCGCTCAGTGCAAAATGAAGAACAATAAAGAAAAAGAAAACGAAGAGAGTCATTTCTCTATGCTCGCGAATGTGCGTAAAACGGATCAACTATCAAAGTCAATGTGGTGCTTGGATAGTGGCGCGACCGCTCACATCTGTTGTGACAAGTCAAAGTTTGCTTTTATAAGAGAGTATAAAGAGAAAATATCCCTTGCGGGGGACAATTATGTGTATGCAAGTGGCATTGGAAGTGTGCTTTTTTAATCAGGAAATTCTAGCATTGAGTTATTAAACGTATTATATGTCGGTGAATTACAAGCGAATTTTATATCTGTGTCAAAAGCCGTAGAGAAAGGCATGAAAGTGTATTTTGACAAGGACAGTGCAGTTATAAAAAACAAATACAATAAGAAAATATTACTTGCCACAAAGAGCAATAATTTGTTTATTGTTGAAGTAAAAAATGAAAAGTGCATGCAAAGACAAACAGCAGTGAGCTGTGGAAGTGTCATTGTCGTTTTGATCACTTAAATATGACAAGCCTAAAGAAAATGGCTAGTGACAATATTGTGCGTGGGTTGAAGCCGTTCGGCAATCATATTAAAGACGAGGTTTGCGCAACGTGCAAAATATGTGTAAAGCCGTTCGAGGCAGCAGAGACCCGCGAAGCATTATGTTTAGTGCACACAGATATTTGCGAACCAATGACTATAAGCTCGGCCGGCGGTGCAAAATATTTTGCGACATTTATAAACGATTTTTCGCGTTATACATTTGTGTATATTCTAAAGAGTCGCGATCAAATTATGCAAGCGTTTAAAGACTTTGTAATATTTGCGGAGCGGCAATCCGGTAAGAAATTGAAAGCTGTGCGCAGCGACAACGGACCCGAATGTATAAGTGCAGAGTTCGAGAAATACCTAAATGAGAAGGGTATTAAGGGGGAACTAACTGTTCCTTACACCCCGCAGCAGAATGGAGTTGCTGAGATTGCCAATCGGACGCTAGTTCAGAAGGCTAGAAGCATGCTGGTACACTCGGGGTTGGATGAGAATCTATGGGGCGAAGCTGTACGAACTGCAGCTTATATAAGAAATAGGTCGGTAACGAGAGCTTTAAAAGATAAAACTCCGTTTGACATGTGGACTGGAACAAAACCAGTCATTTCACATTTGAGAATCTTTGGAGCAATGGCAGTAGCCCTGAATAAAACGCACAAACGGAAATTCGAAGCGAAAGGAATAGAATACACAATGATCGGTTATTCGTTGACCGCTAAGGCATATAGATTGTTATGTCCAGGAACACATAAAGTCGTTGAATGCAGAGACGTTATCTTTTTGGAAGATAATTTTGGTACTACAGCAAGCAACGAAAAGAAGTTGATCTCCTTTAGTGTCGAAAGTTCACCAGTAGAGAAACAAGACCTGGTAAATAATATTAAAGAGAATAATGAGCATTTATAGGTAGAGCACGAAATCTAATCTGATAATTCGGATAGCGCTAAAGAATATGAGAGTGCTGAGAGCAACGAACCAAATGCGGCACCAGTGGCTAGTGTGCGTGGTTCTGGGCGGCCTAAGAAAATAAGGACAGGAAAACCAGGACGACCTAGCAAGCAGTATAACATAGTGAATATGTTAAAGGCGGAGGATGTGTCGATTCCTGCAAACGTTCAAGAAGCCATCAAATCGGAGTGGAGTTCTGATTGGTCAGCAGCAATTCAGAAGGAGTTGTATGCACTGGAAGCTAATGAAACATGGGAGCTTGTCAACTTGCCGAGGGGCAAAAAAGCTATTGGCTGCAAGTGGGTGTTTGGCACAAAAGTAGACCAGGATGGGTTTGTTGAGCGTTTTAAGGCAAGGCTGGTTCCCAAGGGATGTTACTTCGAAACATTTTCACCGGTTGTAAGATACTCATCAGTCAGGATGATTATTGCGCTGGCAGTGGAACATAAAATGTTTTTGCATCAGATGGACGTGTCGTCGGCATACCTCAACAGCGAGCTGTCAGAGGAGGTATATATGAAGCAGCCTGAAGGTTTAATAAGCGAAGAGCATCCAGAAAGAGTAATGAGGTTAAAGAAATCTCTGTATGGACTGATGCAAAGCGGCAGAGAGTGGAACTCCAAGCTGGATATGGTTTTAAGAAGACTGGACTTTCTTCCATGTATCAGCGAGCCATGTGTTTATGTACGAAACAAGAAAGGTAATATGAATATAATTGCTATCTACGTAGACGATATTTTATTTGCAAGTTCATCGAAGCAAGAAATGCTTAAGATCAAGGCGTCCATTGCAAATGAGTTCAATGTGGTTGATGGAGGTCAGCTCAAATACTTCCTAGGCATGGAAATTGAGCGTGAGGGCGAGACTGGCAGCATAAACCTCGAGCACAAACAGTATATAGAACAGATACTATATACGTGGGGCATGTCGACGTGCAGATCAGTAGCAACACCCTTGGAGGCAGGGCATCAAGTCAAGTGTGACGACATCAACTGCGAGACCATTAATGAGAAATGCTATCAGTCATTAATTGGGTCTTTAATGTATTGGCTATAACTACTCGGCCAGATATTATGCACTCGGTGGCGAAATTAGCGCAAAGGAACGCTAATCCACACAAGGAGCATGAGGTCGCAGCAAAAAGGACACTGCGATATCTGAAAGGCACAGCAGAAGCTCCATTATCAGCAAACTGATAGATCAATTCATGGATATGTGGATGCAGACTGGGCGAACGATACGTCTGAACGAAAATCATACAGCGGATATGTCTTCTTAGCTGCAGGAGGCCCTATATCATGGGAATCAAAGAAGCAGAATCTGGTAGCATTAAGCAGCACTGAAGCTGAATATATTGCATTGTCGATTGCAGCAAGAGAAGCTGTCTATTTGAAGAAGCTACTACTAGAAATGGGGTTTGGTAAAGTTAAGTCGGTTTTGTTATACTGCGATAATCAAAGCGCTCAATGTTTAGCCAAAAATCCAATTTTACATAACCGTAGTAAACATATTGACATCAAATATCATCATGTTCGAGAATTATATGATAAAAAGGAAATTGATATTCAATATATAAGTACTGATAATATGGTATCTGATGTATTAACAAAGAATTTGCAAAAGATTAAACACGTCAAATGTATTCAGGAGATGAATTGTTATTAGTGCTTAAGTTCAGAGTATGTAATCGTTGAAGAGTGTTGTAAATATCGATTATTAGGGCAACAATGAATACTTGCACTTGGTCACAATTAAGCTTCTCATCTATGTATTGTAGCTTTTGTAGCAAAATGTAATTCTGAGTAAGACGCGGAGGCGCACAAGAATAACAAGACGAAACGTATATAAAACTAAACTGGCGTGTGCTATTTTGTATTATGATTCATACACAATTCCAACAGTTGGTTTTTTTTTTTTGTAATTTATGTCAAAACTTTCCGAACATATAACTTTTTCAAAACGGAACCGATTTCCAAAAGGAAATGCGTTTTAGTCGTAGATCAATCTCAATAATAATACTGCATTCATAGCTGGAAAAGTATTTATTTTTATTTTTTCGAAATTTATGTCAACACTTTCCGAACCTATAACTTTGTCAAAACTTTCCAAATTTCAAAAGGAAAGGCGGTTTAGACGTGGTTCGATCTTAATAATAATACTGCATTCATAGCTCGAAATGTATTTATTATTTGAGAAATTCAAACCTATAACTTTTTCAAAACTTTCCGAATTTCAAAAGGAAAGGCGTGTTAGTCGTGGCTCGATCTCAATATTAATACTGCATTCATAATTGGAAATGTATTTATTTTTTTCGAAATTCAAACTTATTACTTGTTCAAAATTCTTCCGAATTTCAAAAGGAAAGGCGTGTTAGTCGTGGCTCGATCTCAATAATAATACTGCATTCATAGTTGGAAATGTTTGTTTTTTTTTTTTTAAATTTATGTCAAAACTTTCCGAACCTATAACTTTTTCAAAACTGAAACGAAATGCAAAAGGAAATGTGTCTTAGTCGTAGATCGATCTCAATAATAAAACTGCATTCATAGTTGGAAATGTTTGTTTTTGTTTTCGAAATTCATGTCAAAACTTTCCGAACTTTTAACTTTTTCAAAACTGAACCAAATTTTCAAAAGGAAAGGCGTTTTACTCGTGACTAAATCTCAATAATAATATTGCATTCATAGCTAAAAATTCAGTTTTCACAAAGTTATAGGGTCGGAAAGTTTTGACAAAGTTATAGGTTCGGAAAAATTTGACATGAATTTCGAAATAAAACTTTTCCAACTATAAATGCAGTATTATTATTGAGATCGTGCCACGACCAAAACGCTCTTCCTTTTGCAAATTGGTTCAGTTTTGACAAAGTTATAGGGTCGGTTCAGTTTTGACAAAGTTATAGGTTCGGAAAGTTATGACATGAATTAAAAAAAAATAAATTTCCGACAGTAAATGCAGTGTTATTATTGAGATCGAGCCACGACTAAAACGCTCGTCCTTTTGCAAATCGGTTCAGTTATGACAAAGTTATAGGGTCGGAAAGTTTTGACAAAGTTATAGGTTCGGAAAGTTATGACATGAATTAAAAAAAATAAATTTCCAATAGTAAATGCAGTATTATTATTGAGTTCGAGCCACGACTAAAACGCTCTTCCTATTGTAAATCGGTTCAGTTTTGACAAAGGTATAGGTTCTAAAAGTTTTGAAAAAAGTTATAGCTTTGGAATATTTTGACATAAATTTCAAAAAAAAAAAAAAAAAAAAAACATTTCCAACTATGAATGCAGGTATTAATATTGAGCTCGAGCCACGACCAACACGCCTTTCCTTTTGAAATTCGGAAAGTTTTGAAAAAGTTATAGGTTTGGGAAGTTCTAGCATACATTTGGAAAAAAAAAATAAACACATTTTTAACTATGAATGCAATATTATTATTGAGATTAAGCCAAGACTAAAACGCTTTTCCTTTTGTACATCGGTTCAGTTTTGATAAAGTTATAGGTTCGGAAAGTTTTGACAAAGTTACATTTAACAAAAAAAAACAAACATTTCCAACTATGAATACTGTTGAGCTATTGAGCTTTTTCAATAGCTATCGAGTTTTTCAAAATAAATAAAAATGCACGAAATTTGCATTAGTATAAATATAGTTTATTTGCCTTCGTGGCCAAACAGAACTTATCAGCTGCCGAATTGCAGCTGCTGTTGCTGTTGCTAAAAATAGAACCGATAGCTACCGAATTGCAGCTATTATTGCTCTCGAAATCAAACAAAAACCTTTGACGTTCAAAAAATGACCGAATTGCAGCGGCTGTTGCTCCCCATCGGGGAGTCTTCCTCTCTCTCCCTCTCATATGCAAAACAAAAGTTACTACAGTTACGTTAAACTTGCTCTTATGCTGCGCAGAGCATAACTTATCGTACGGTTAACAATTTTAAGAGCGAAACTAATTTACTGGTGGTTTGCTGAGGATACATGCGTAACCAAACATTCTCCCCCCGTTAAAAGACACGGGCTTTCAACAGCATCCTCCTTCGGAAGCGCACACAACTTGCGCACAGCTCTCTTTATTGTTCCAGTTGACGTTTTGAGAACAGCTACTCGGGAAACGCCGTCAGCACCAGCAACAAGCTCGACCACACGAGCCAGCGGCCATTTAAGGGGTGGCAAGTTTTCATCCTTTACAAGGACCACATCATTTATGTGAACGCCCGGGTAAGCTGTTCTCCATTTGGACCGTTGCTGAAGAAGCGTTAGATATTCATCACGCCAACGACTCCAGAAAATTTGTTGATAGTAAGCTATACGCTAAACGCCTTTCCTTTTGAAAGTTTTTACATTTTTGAAAAAGTTATAGGTTCGGAAAGTTTTGCAAAAAGTTATACGTTCGGAGAGTTTTGACAAACTTATTGGTTCGGAAAGTTTTGACAAAGTTATAGGTTCGGAAAGTTTCGATAAAAGTTATAATGCTGGGAAGTTCTGACATAAATTTCGAAAAAAAGTAAACGCATTTTCAACTATGAATGCAATATTATTATTGAGATTTACCCACGACTAAAACGCCTTTCCTTTTGAAAATTTGGTTAAGTTTTGAAAAAGTTGTAGGTTCGTAAAGATTTGCAAAAATTATAGGTTTGGGAAGTTTTGACATGAATTTCGGAAAAATAAAACATTTCCAAATATGAATGCAGAATTATTATTGAGATCGATCTACGACTAAAACGCCTTTCCTTTTGAAAGTTTTTTCATTATTGCAAAAGTTATAGGTTCGGAAAGTTTTCAAAAAACTTATAGGTTCGGAAAGTTTTGACAAAGTTCTAGGTTCGGAAAATTTTGACAAAGTTATTGGTTCGGAAAGTTTTAACAAAGTCTATAAGAAAGTTTCGAAAAAAGTTATAGGTTTGGGAAGTTCTGACATGAATTTCGAAAAAAAATAAACACATTTTTAACTATGAATGCAGTATTATTATTAAGATCGAGCCAAGACCAAAATGCTATTCCTTTTGTACATCGGTTCAGTTTTGATAAAGTTATAGGTTCGGAAAGTTTTGACAAAGTTATAGGTTCGGTAAGTTTTGACATAAACTAAAAAAAAAAAAAAATTATATTTCCAACTATGAATACAGTTTTATTATTGAGATTTAGCCACGACCAAAACGCTCTTCCTTTTGTACATCGGTTCAGTTTTGACAAAGTTATAGGGGTCGGAAAGTTTTGACAAATTTATAGGTTCGGAAAGTTATGACATGATTTAAAAAAAATAAATTTCCAACAGTAAATGCAGTATTATTATTGAGATCGAGCCACGGCTAAAACGCTCTTCCTTTTGCAAATCGGTTCAGTTATGACAAAGTTATAGGGTCGGAAAGTTTTGACAAAAGTTATAGCTTTGGAAAGTTTTGACATAAATTTAAAAAAAAAAAAACAAACATTTTCAACTATGAATGCAGTATTATTATTGAGCTCGAGCCACGACCAACACGCCTTTCCTTTGAAATTCGGAAAGTTTGAAAAAGTTATAGGTTTGGGAAATAATAGCATACATTTGGAAAAAAAAAATAAACACATTTTTAACTATGAATGCAATATTATTATTGAGATTAAGCCAAGACTAAACCGCTTTTCCTTTTGTACATCGGTTCAGTTTTGATAAAGTTATAGGTTCGGAAAGTTTTGACAAAGTTATATTTAACAAAAAAAAAAACAAAAATTTCCAACTATGAATATAGTATTATTAATAAGATCGAGCCAAGACTTTTGGTTATTGGTTCAGTTTTGACAAAGTTATAGGTTCCGAAAGTTTTGAAAAAAGTTTTAGGTCTGGAAAATTTTGACAAAGTTATATGTTCGGAAAGTTTTGACGTGAATTTCGGAAAAACACACATTTCAACTATGAATGCATTATTATTATTGAGATCGATCCACGTCCAACACGCCTTTCCTTTTGATATTCGGAAAGTTTTAAAAAAGTTATAGGTTTGGGAAGTTCTGACATAAATTTGGAAAAAAATAAACACATTTTTATCTATGAATGCAATATTATTATTGAGATTTAGCCACGACCAAAACGCTCTTTCTTTTGCAAATCGGTTCAGTTTTGACAAAGTTATAGGGTCGGTTCAGTTTTGACAAAGCTATAGGTCTGGAAAATTTTGACAAAGTTATATGTTCGGAAAGTTTTGACATGAATTTCGGAAAAACACACATTTCAACTTTGAATGCATTATTATTATTGAGATCGATCCACGACTAAGACGCCTTTCCTTTTGAAAATTTGGTTTAGTTTTGAAAAACTTGTAGGTTCGAAAAGTTTTGAAAAAATTATAGGTTTGGGAAGTTTTGACATGAATTTCGAAAAAAATAAACAAATTTTTAACTATGAATGGAGTATTATTATTGAGATTTAGCCACGACTAAAACGCATTTCCTTTTGAAAATTTGGTTCAGTCTTAAAAAAGTTATATGTTCGGAAAGTTTTGACATGAATTTCGGAAAAACACACATTTCAACTATGAATGCAGTATTATTATTGAGATCGAGCCACGACAAAAACGCATTTCCTTTTGAAATTCGGAAAGTTTTGAAAAAGTTATAGGTTTGGAAAGATTTGTCATAAATTTCGAAAAAAAAATAATTACATTTTCAACTATGAATGCAGTATTATTATTGAGATCGATCCTCGACTAAAACGCATTTCCTTTTGAAAATTTGGTTCAGTTTTGAAAAAGTTGTAGGTTCGGAAAGTTTTGAAAAAATTATAGGTTTGGGAAATTTTGACATGAATTTCAGAAAAAAAAAATTTCCAACTATGAATGCCGTATTATTATTGAGATCGATCTACGACTAAAACGCCTTTCCTTTTGAAAGTATTTTCATTTTTGAAAAAGTTATATGTTCGGAAAGTTTTGAAAAAAGTTATACGTTCAGAAAGTTTTGACAAACTTATTGGTTCGGAAAGTTTTGACAAAGTTATAGGTTCGGAAAGTTTCGAAAAAAGTTATAGGTTTGGGAAGTTCTGACATAAATTTCGAAAAAAAATAAACACATTTTAACTATGAATGCAATATTGTTATTGAGATTTACCCACGACTAAAATGCCTTTCCTTTTGAAAATTTGGTTCAGTTTTGAAAAAGTTATATGTTCGGAAAGTTTTGACATGAATTTCGAAAACAAAATTATTTTTAACTATGATTATTATTAAGATCGAGCCAAGACTAAAACGCTTTTCCTTTTGCAAATCGGTTCAGTTTTCACAAAGTTATAGGGTCGAAAAGTTTTGACAAAGTTGTAGGTTCGGAAAGTTATGACATGAATTAAAAAAAATAAATTTCCAACAGTAAATGCAGTATTATTATTGAGATCGAGCCACGAGTAAAAGGCTCTTCCTATTGCAAATCGGTTCAGTTTTGACAAAGTTATAGGTTCGGAAAGTTTTGAAAAAATTTATAGCTTTGCAAAGTTTTGACATAAATTTCGAAAAAAAAATAAATACATTTTCAACTATGAATGCAGTATTATTATTGAGATCAATCCACGATTGAAATGCATTTCCCTTTGAAAATTTGGTTCGGTTTTGAAAAAGTTGTAGGTTTGGGAAGTTTTGACATGAATTTCGGAAAAATAAAACATTTCCAACTATGAATGCAGTATTATTATTGAGATCGATATACGACTAAAACGCCTTTCCTTTTAAAAGCTTTTTAATTTTTGAAAAAGTTATAGTTTCGGAAAGTTTTGAAAAAAGTTATAGGTTCGGAAAGTTTTGACAAAGTTATTGGTTCGGAAGGTTTTGACAAAGTTATAGGTTCGAAAAGTTTCGATAATAGTTATAGTGTTCGGAAGTTCTGACATAAATTTCGAAAAAAAGTAAACACATTTTCAACTATGAATGCAATATTATTATTGAGATTTACCCACGACCAAAACGCCTTTCCTTTTGAAAATTTGGTTCAGTTTTGAAAAAGTTGTAGGTTCGGAAAGTTTTGCAAAAATTATAGGTTTGGAAAGTTTTGACATGAATTTCGGAAAAATAAAACATTTCCAAATAAGAATGCAGTATTATTATTGAGATCGATATACGACAAAAACGCCTTTCCTTTTAAAAGTTTTTTCATTTTTAAAAAAGTTATAGGTTCGGAAAGTTTTGAAAAAAATTATAGTTTCGGAAAGTTTTGACAAAGTTATAGGTTTGGAAAATTTTGACAAAGTTATTGGTTCGGAAATTTTTGACAAAGTTATAGGTTCGGAAAGTTTTGAAAAAAGTTATAGCTTTGGAAAGTTTTGACATAAATTTCAAAAAAGAAAAAAAAAAAATATCCAACTATGAATGCAGTATTATTATTGAAATCGAGCCACGACCGACACGCCTTTCCCTTTGAAATTCGGAAAGTTTTGAAAAAGTTATAGGTTTGGGAAGTTCTGACATAACTTTGAAAAAAATAAATACATTTTTACTCTGAATGCAGTATTATTATTGAGATCGATCTACGACTAAAACGCCTTTCCTTTCCGTAGTAAACATATTGACATCAAATATCATCATGTTCGAGAATTATATGATAAAAAGGAAATTGATATTCAATATATAAGTACTGATAATATGGTATCTGATGTATTAACAAAGAATTTGCAAAAGATTAAACACGTCAAATGTATTCAGGAGATGAATTGTTATTAGTGCTTAAGTTCAGAGTATGTAATCGTTGAAGAGTGTTGTAAATATCGATTATTAGGGCAACAATGAATACTTGCACTTGGTCACAATTAAGCTTCTCATCTATGTATTGTAGCTTTTGTAGCAAAATGTAATTCTGAGTAAGACGCGGAGGCGCACAAGAATAACAAGACGAAACGTATATAAAACTAAACTGGCGTGTGCTATTTTGTATTATGATTCATACACAATTCCAACAGTTGGTTTTTTTTTTTGTAATTTATGTCAAAACTTTCCGAACATATAACTTTTTCAAAGCGGAACCGATTTCCAAAAGGAAATGCGTTTTAGTCGTAGATCAATCTCAATAATAATACTGCATTCATAGCTGGAAATGTATTTATTTTTATTTTTTCGAAATTTATGTCAACACTTTCCGAACCTATAACTTTGTCAAAACTTTCCAAATTTCAAAAGGAAAGGCGGTTTAGACGTGGTTCGATCTTAATAATAATACTGCATTCATAGCTCGAAATGTATTTATTATTTGAGAAATTCAAACCTATAACTTTTTCAAAACTTTCCGAATTTCAAAAGGAAAGGCGTGTTAGTCGTGGCTCGATCTCAATATTAATACTGCATTCATAATTGGAAATGTATTTATTTTTTTCGAAATTCAAACTTATTACTTGTTCAAAATTCTTCCGAATTTCAAAAGGAAAGGCGTGTTAGTCGTGGCTCGATCTCAATAATAATACTGCATTCATAGTTGGAAATGTTTTTTTTTTTTTTTTTTTTTGAAATTTATGTCAAAATATTCCAAAGCTATAACTTTTTTCAAAACTTTTAGAACCTATACCTTTGTCAAAACTGAACCGATTTACAATAGGAAGAGCGTTTTAGTCGTGGCTCGATCTCAATAATAATACTGCATTCATAGTTGGAAATGTTTGTTTTTTTTTTTTTAAATTTATGTCAAAACTTTCCGAACCTATAACTTTTTCAAAACTGAAACGAAATGCAAAAGGAAATGTGTCTTAGTCGTAGATCGATCTCAATAATAAAACTGCATTCATAGTTGGAAATGTTTGTTTTTGTTTTCGAAATTCATGTCAAAACTTTCCGAACTTTTAACTTTTTCAAAACTGAACCAAATTTTCAAAAGGAAAGGCGTTTTACTCGTGACTAAATCTCAATAATAATATTGCATTCATAGCTAAAAATTCAGTTTTCACAAAGTTATAGGGTCGGAAAGTTTTGACAAAGTTATAGGTTCGGAAAAATTTGACATGAATTTCGAAATAAAACTTTTCCAACTATAAATGCAGTATTATTATTGAGATCGTGCCACGACCAAAACGCTCTTCCTTTTGCAAATTGGTTCAGTTTTGACAAAGTTATAGGGTCGGTTCAGTTTTGACAAAGTTATAGGTTCGAAAAGTTATGACATGAATTAAAAAAAAATAAATTTCCGACAGTAAATGCAGTGTTATTATTGAGATCGAGCCACGACTTAAACGCTTGTCCTTTTGCAAATCGGTTCAGTTATGACAAAGTTATAGGGTCGGAAAGTTTTGACAAAGTTATAGGTTCGGAAAGTTATGACATGAATTAAAAAAAATAAATTTCCAACAGTAAATGCAGTATTATTATTGAGTTCGAGCCACGACTAAAACGCTCTTCCTATTGTAAATCGGTTCAGTTTTGACAAAGGTATAGGTTCTAAAAGTTTTGAAAAAAGTTATAGCTTTGGAATATTTTGACATAAATTTCAAAAAAAAAAAAAAAAAAAAAACATTTCCAACTATGAATGCAGGTATTAATATTGAGCTCGAGCCACGACCAACACGCCTTTCCTTTTGAAATTCGGAAAGTTTTGAAAAAGTTATAGGTTTGGGAAGTTCTAGCATACATTTGGAAAAAAAAAATAAACACATTTTTAACTATGAATGCAATATTATTATTGAGATTAAGCCAAGACTAAAACGCTTTTCCTTTTGTACATCGGTTCAGTTTTGATAAAGTTATAGGTTCGGAAAGTTTTGACAAAGTTATATTTAACAAAAAAAAACAAACATTTCCAACTATGAATACTGTTGAGCTATTGAGCTTTTTCAATAGCTATCGAGTTTTTCAAAATAAATAAAAATGCACGAAATTTGCATTAGTATAAATATAGTTTATTTGCCTTCGTGGCCAAACAGAACTTATCAGCTGCCGAATTGCAGCTGCTGTTGCTGTTGCTAAAAATAGAACCGATAGCTGCCGAATTGCAGCTATTATTGCTCTCGAAATCAAACAAAAACCTTTGACGTTCAAAAAATGACCGAATTGCAGCGGCTGTTGCTCCCCATCGGGGAGTCTTCCTCTCTCTCCCTCTCATATGCAAAACAAAAGTTACTACAGTTACGTTAAACTTGCTCTTATGCTGCGCAGAGCATAACTTATCGTACGGTTAACTATTTTAAGAGCGAAACTAATTTACTGGTGGTTTGCTGAGGATACATGCGTAACCAAACATTCTCCCCCCGTTAAAAGACACGGGCTTTCAACAGCATCCTCCTTCGGAAGCGCACACAACTTGCGCACAGCTCTCTTTATTGTTCCAGTTGACGTTTTGAGAACAGCTACTCGGGAAACGCCGTCAGCACCAGCAACAAGCTCGACCACACGAGCCAGCGGCCATTTAAGGGGTGGCAAGTTTTCATCCTTTACAAGGACCACATCATTTATGTGAACGCCCGGGTAAGCTGTTCTCCATTTGGACCGTTGCTGAAGAAGCGTTAGATATTCATCACGCCAACGACTCCAGAAAATTTGTTGATAGTAAGCTATACGCTAAACGCCTTTCCTTTTGAAAGTTTTTACATTTTTGAAAAAGTTATAGGTTCGGAAAGTTTTGCAAAAAGTTATACGTTCGGAGAGTTTTGACAAACTTATTGGTTCGGAAAGTTTTGACAAAGTTATAGGTTCGGAAAGTTTCGATAAAAGTTATAATGCTGGGAAGTTCTGACATAAATTTCGAAAAAAAGTAAACGCATTTTCAACTATGAATGCAATATTATTATTGAGATTTACCCACGACTAAAACGCCTTTCCTTTTGAAAATTTGGTTAAGTTTTGAAAAAGTTGTAGGTTCGTAAAGATTTGCAAAAATTATAGGTTTGGGAAGTTTTGACATGAATTTCGGAAAAATAAAACATTTCCAAATATGAATGCAAAATTATTATTGAGATCGATCTACGACTAAAACGCCTTTCCTTTTGAAAGTTTTTTCATTATTGCAAAAGTTATAGGTTCGGAAAGTTTTCAAAAAACTTATAGGTTCGGAAAGTTTTGACAAAGTTCTAGGTTCGGAAAATTTTGACAAAGTTATTGGTTCGGAAAGTTTTAACAAAGTCTATAAGAAAGTTTCGAAAAAAGTTATAGGTTTGGGAAGTTCTGACATGAATTTCGAAAAAAAATAAACACATTTTTAACTATGAATGCAGTATTATTATTAAGATCGAGCCAAGACCAAAATGCTATTCCTTTTGTACATCGGTTCAGTTTTGATAAAGTTATAGGTTCGGAAAGTTTTGACAAAGTTATAGGTTCGGTAAGTTTTGACATAAACTAAAAAAAAAAAAAAATTATATTTCCAACTATGAATACAGTTTTATTATTGAGATTTAGCCACGACCAAAACGCTCTTCCTTTTGTACATCGGTTCAGTTTTGACAAAGTTATAGGGGTCGGAAAGTTTTGACAAATTTATAGGTTCGGAAAGTTATGACATGATTTAAAAAAAATAAATTTCCAACAGTAAATGCAGTATTATTATTGAGATCGAGCCACGGCTAAAACGCTCTTCCTTTTGCAAATCGGTTCAGTTATGACAAAGTTATAGGGTCGGAAAGTTTTGACAAAAGTTATAGCTTTGGAAAGTTTTGACATAAATTTAAAAAAAAAAAAAAAAACAAACATTTTCAACTATGAATGCAGTATTATTATTGAGCTCGAGCCACGACCAACACGCCTTTCCTTTGAAATTCGGAAAGTTTGAAAAAGTTATAGGTTTGGGAAATAATAGCATACATTTGGAAAAAAAAAATAAACACATTTTTAACTATGAATGCAATATTATTATTGAGATTAAGCCAAGACTAAAACGCTTTTCCTTTTGTACATCGGTTCAGTTTTGATAAAGTTATAGGTTCGGAAAGTTTTGACAAAGTTATATTTAACAAAAAAAAAAACAAAAATTTCCAACTATGAATATAGTATTATTAATAAGATCGAACCAAGACTTTTGGTTATTGGTTCAGTTTTGACAAAGTTATAGGTTCCGAAAGTTTTGAAAAAAGTTTTAGGTCTGGAAAATTTTGACAAAGTTATATGTTCGGAAAGTTTTGACGTGAATTTCGGAAAAACACACATTTCAACTATGAATGCATTATTATTATTGAGATCGATCCACGACCAACACGCCTTTCCTTTTGATATTCGGAAAGTTTTAAAAAAGTTATAGGTTTGGGAAGTTCTGACATAAATTTGGAAAAAAATAAACACATTTTTATCTATGAATGCAATATTATTATTGAGATTTAGCCACGACCAAAACGCTCTTTCTTTTGCAAATCGGTTCAGTTTTGACAAAGTTATAGGGTCGGTTCAGTTTTGACAAAGCTATAGGTCTGGAAAATTTTGACAAAGTTATATGTTCGGAAAGTTTTGACATGAATTTCGGAAAAACACACATTTCAACTTTGAATGCATTATTATTATTGAGATCGATCCACGACTAAGACGCCTTTCCTTTTGAAAATTTGGTTTAGTTTTGAAAAACTTGTAGGTTCGAAAAGTTTTGAAAAAATTATAGGTTTGGGAAGTTTTGACATGAATTTCGAAAAAAATAAACAAATTTTTAACTATGAATGGAGTATTATTATTGAGATTTAGCCACGACTAAAACGCATTTCCTTTTGAAAATTTGGTTCAGTCTTAAAAAAGTTATATGTTCGGAAAGTTTTGACATGAATTTCGAAAACAAAAACATTTTCAACTATGAATGCAGTATTATTATTGAGATCGAGCCACGACCAACACGCCTTTCCTTTTGAAATTCGGAAAGTTTGAAAAAGTTATAGGTTTGGGAAGTTCTAGCATACATTAGGAAAAAAAAAATAAACACATTTTTAACTCTGAAAGCAATATTTTTATTGAGATTAAGCCAAGACTAAAACGCTTTTCCTTTTGTACATCGGTTCAGTTTTGATAAAGTTATAGGTTCGGAAAGTTTTGACAAAGTTATATTTAACAAAAAAAAAACAAACATTTCCAACTATGAATACAGTATTATTAATAAGATCGAGCCAAGACTAAAACGCCTTTCCTTTTGAAAATTGGTTCAGTTTTGAGAAAGTTATAGGTTCCGAAAATTTTGAAAAAAGGTTTAAATCTGGAAAATTTTGACAAAGTTATATGTTCGGAAAGTTTTGACATGAATTTCGGAAAAACACACATTTCAACTATGAATGCAGTATTATTATTGAGATTCGAGCCACTGACAAAAACGCATTTCCTTTTGAAAATTTGGTTCAGTTTTGAAAAAGTTGTAGGTTCGGAAAGTTTTGACATGAATTTCGAAAACAAAATTATTTTTAACTATGATTATTATTAAGATCGAGCCAAGACTAAAACGCTTTTCCTTTTGCAAATCGGTTCAGTTTTCACAAAGTTATAGGGTCGAAAAGTTTTGACAAAGTTGTAGGTTCGGAAAGTTATGACATGAATTAAAAAAAATAAATTTCCAACAGTAAATGCAGTATTATTATTGAGATCGAGCCACGACTAAAAGGCTCTTCCTATTGCAAATCGGTTCAGTTTTGACAAAGTTATAGGTTCGGAAAGTTTTGAAAAAATTTATAGCTTTGCAAAGTTTTGACATAAATTTCGAAAAAAAAATAATTACATTTTCAACTATGAATGCAGTATTATTATTGAGATCAATCCACGATTAAAATGCATTTCCTTTTGAAAATTTGGTTCGGTTTTGAAAAAGTTGTAGGTTTGGGAAGTTTTGACATGAATTTCGGAAAAATAAAACATTTCCAACTATGAATGCAGTATTATTATTGAGATCGATATACGACTAAAACGCCTTTCCTTTTAAAAGCTTTTTAATTTTTGAAAAAGTTATAGTTTCGGAAAGTTTTGAAAAAAGTTATAGGTTCGGAAAGTTTTGACAAAGTTATTGGTTCGGAAGGTTTTGACAAAGTTATAGGTTCGAAAAGTTTCGATAATAGTTATAGTGTTCGGAAGTTCTGACATAAATTTCGAAAAAAAGTAAGCACATTTTCAACTATGAATGCAATATTATTATTGAGATTTACCCACGACCAAAACGCCTTTCCTTTTGAAAATTTGGTTCAGTTTTGAAAAAGTTGTAGGTTCGGAAAGTTTTGCAAAAATTATAGGTTTGGAAAGTTTTGACATGAATTTCGGAAAAATAAAACATTTACAAATAAGAATGCAGTATTATTATTGAGATCGATATACGACAAAAACGCCTTTCCTTTTAAAAGTTTTTTCATTTTTAAAAAAGTTATAGGTTCGGAAAGTTTTGAAAAAAATTATAGTTTCGGAAAGTTTTGACAAAGTTATAGGTTTGGAAAATTTTGACAAAGTTATTGGTTCGGAAATTTTTGACAAAGTTATAGGTTCGGAAAGTTTTGAAAAAAGTTATAGCTTTGGAAAGTTTTGACATAAATTTCAAAAAAGAAAAAAAAAAAAAATATCCAACTATGAATGCAGTATTATTATTGAAATCGAGCCACGACCGACACGCCTTTCCCTTTGAAATTCGGAAAGTTTTGAAAAAGTTATAGGTTTGGGAAGTTCTGACATAACTTTGAAAAAAATAAACACATTTTTACTCTGAATGCAGTATTATTATTAAGATCGGGCCAAGACTAAAACGCTTTTCCTTTTGTACATCGGTTCAGTTTTGATAAAGTTCGGAAAGTTTTGACAAAGTTATAGGTTCGGTAAATTTTGACATAAATTTAAAAAAAACAAACAAACTTTTCCAACTATGAATACAGTTTTATTATTGAGATCGAGCCACGACCAACACGCCTTTCCTTTTGAAATTCGGAAAGGTTTAAAAAAGTTATAGGTTTGGGAAGTTCTGACATAAATTTTGAAAAAAAATAAACACATTTTCAACTATGAATGCAATATTATTATTGAGATTTAGGAACGACTAAAACGCCTTTACTTTTGAAAATTTGGTTTAGTTTTAAAAAATTTATAGGTTCGGAAAGTTTTGAAAACAGTTATAGGTTTGGGAAGTTTTGACATGAATTTGGGGGAAAAAAAAAAACATTGACAGCAGTATTATTATTGAGATCGATCTAGGACTAAAACACCTTTCATTTTGAAAGTTTTTTCATTTTTGAAAAAGTTACAGGTTTAGAAAGTCTTGACAAAGTTATATGTTCAGAAAGTTTTGACAAACTTATAAACACATTTTCAACTATAGGAACTATTGAAAAATTTATAAGTTTGGAAAGTATTGTCGTAAATTTCGAAAAAAAAAAATACATTTTCAACTATGAATGCAGTATTATTATTGAAAACGCATTTCCTTTTGAAAATTGGTTCAGTTTTGAAAAAGTTTTAGGTTCGGAAAGTTTTGAAAAAATTATAGGTTTGGGAAATTTTGATATGAATTTCGGAAAAAAAAACATTTCCAACTATGAATGCAGTATTATTATTGACATCGATCTACGACTAAAACGCCTTTCCTTTTGAAAGTTTTTTCATTTATAAAAAAGTTATAGGTTCGGAAAGTTTTGAAAAAAGTTATAGGTTCGGAAAGTTTTGAAAAAAGTTATAGGGTTGGGAAGTTCTGACAAAAATGTCGAAAAAAAATAAATACATTTTCAACTATGAATGCAGTATTATTATTGAGATCTAGCCACGACCAACACGCCTTTACTTTTGAAATTCGGAAAGTTTTGAAAAATTTATAGGTTTGGAAAGTATTGTCGTAAATTTGGAAAAAAAAAAATACATTTTCAACTATGAATGCAGTATTATTAGTGAGATCGATCCACGACTAAAACGCATTTCCTTTTGAAAATTTGGTTCAGTTTTGAAAAAGTTGTAGGTTCGGAAAGTTATGAAAAAAATTATAGGTTTGGGAAATTTTGACATGAATTTCGGAAAAAACCATTTTCAACTATGAATGCATTGAGATCGATCTACGACTAAAACGCCTTTCCTTTTGAAAGTTTTTTCATTTTTGAAAAAGTTATAGGTTTGGAAAGTTTTGAAAAAAGTTATAGGTTCGAAAAGTTTTGAAAAAATTATAGGTTTGGAAAGATTTGTCATAAATTTGGAAAAAAAATAATTACATTTTCAACTATGAATGCAGTATTATTATTAAGATCGGGCCAAGACTAAAACGCTTTTCCTTTTGTACATCGGTTCAGTTTTGATAAAGTTATAGGTTCGGAAAGTTTTGACAAAGTTATAGGTTCGGTAAATTTTGACAAACTTTTTGGTTCGGAAAGTTTTGAAAAAGTTATAGGTTCGGAAAGTTTCGAAAAAAGTTATAGGTTTGGGAAGTTCTGACATAAATTTCGAAAAAAAAAATAAACACATTTTAACTATGAATGCAGTATTGTTATTGAGATTTAGCCACGACTAAAACGCCTTTCCTTTTGAAAGTTTTTAATTTTTGAAAAAGTTATAGTTTTGGAAAGTTTTGAAAAAAGTTATAGGTTCGGAAAGTTTTGACAAAGTTATTGGTTCGGAAGGTTTTGACAAAGTTATAGGTTCGAAAAGTTTCGATAATAGTTATAGTGTTCGGAAGTTCTGACATAAATTTCGAAAAAAAGTAAACACATTTTCAACTATGAATGCAATATTATTATTGAGATTTACGCACGACCAAAACGCCTTTCCTTTTGAAAATTTGGTTTAGTTTTGAAAAAGTTGTAGGTTCGGAAAGTTTTGCAAAAATTATAGGTTTGGAAAGTTTTGACATGAATTTCGGAAAAATAAAACATTTCCAAATAAGAATGCAGTATTATTATTGAGATCGATCTACGACTAAAACGATTTTTCCTTTTGAAAGTTTTTTCATTTTTAAAAAAGTTATAGGTTCGGAAAGTTTTGAAAAAAATTATAGTTTCGGAAAGTTTTGACAAAGTTATAGGTTCGGAAAATTTTGACAAAGTTATTGGTTCGGAAATTTTTGACAAAGTTATAGGTTCGGAAAGTTTTAAAAAAAAGTTATACGTTCAGAAAGTTTTGACAAACTTTTTGGTTCGGAAAGTTTTGACAAAGTTATAGGTTCGGAAAGTTTCGAAAAAAGTTATAGGTTTGGGAAGTTCTGACATAAATTTCGAAAAAAAAAATAAACACATTTTAACTATGAATGCAATATTGTTATTGAGATTTAGCCACGACTAAAACGCCTTTCCTTTTGAAAGTTTTTAATTTTTGAAAAAGTTATAGTTTTGGGAAGTTTTGAAAAAAGTTATAGGTTCGGAAAGTTTTGACAAAGTTATTGGTTCGGAAGGTTTTGACAAAGTTATAGGTTCGAAAAGTTTCGATAATAGTTATAGTGTTCGGAAGTTCTGACATAAATTTCGAAAAAAAGTAAACACATTTTCAACTATGAATGCAATATTATTATTGAGATTTACGCACGACCAAAACGCCTTTCCTTTTGAAAATTTGGTTCAGTTTTAAAAAAGTTGTAGGTTCGGAAAGTTTTGCAAAAATTATAGGTTTGGAAAGTTTTGACATGAATTTCGGAAAAATAAAACATTTCCAAATAAGAATGCAGTATTATTATTGAGATCGATCTACGACTAAAACGCTTTTTCCTTTTGAAAGTTTTTTCATTTTTAAAAAAGTTATAGGTTCGGAAAGTTTTGAAAAAAATTATAGTTTCGGAAAGTTTTGACAAAGTTATAGGTTCGGAAAATTTTGACAAAGTTATTGGTTCGGAAATTTTTGACAAAGTTATAGGTTCGGAAAGATTTGAAAAAAGTTATAGCTTTGGAAAGTTTGACATAAATTTCAAAAAAGAAAAAAGTAAAAAATATCGAACTATGAATGCAGTATTATTAGTGAGATCGATCCACGACTAAAACGCATTTCCTTTTGAAAATTGGTTCAGTTTTAAAAAAGTTGTAGGTTCGGAAAGTTTTGAAAAAATTATAGGTTTGGGAAATTTTGATATGAATTTCGGAAAAAAAAAACATTTCCAACTATGAATGCAGTATTATTATTGACATCGATCTACGACTAAAACGCCTTTCCTTTTGAAAGTTTTTTCATTTATAAAAAAGTTATAGGTTCGGAAAGTTTTGAAAAAAGTTATAGGTTCGGAAAGTTTTGGAAAAAGTTATAGGGTTGGGAAGTTCTGACAAAAATGTGGAAAAAAAATAAATACATTTTCAACTATGAATGCAGTATTATTATTGAGATCGATCCACGACTAATACGCATTTCCTTTTGAAAATTTAGTTCAGTTTTGAAAAACTTGTAGGTTCGAAAAGTTTTGAAAAAATTATAGGTTTGGAAAGATTTGTCATAAATTTGGAAAAAAAAACATTTTCAACTATGAATGCATTGAGATCGATCTACGACTAAAACGCCTTTCCTTTTGAAAGTTTTTTCATTTTTGAAAAAGTTATAGGTTCGGAAAGTTTTAAAAAAAGTTATACGTTCAGAAAGTTTTGACAAACTTTTTGGTTCGGAAAGTTTTGACAAAGTTATAGGTTCGGAAAGTTTCGAAAAAAGTTATAGGTTTGGGAAGTTCTGACATAAATTTCGAAAAAAAAAATAAACACATTTTAACTATGAATGCAATATTGTTATTGAGATTTAGCCACGACTAAAACGCCTTTCCTTTTGAAAGTTTTTAATTTTTGAAAAAGTTATAGTTTTGGAAAGTTTTGAAAAAAGTTATAGGTTCGGAAAGTTTTGACAAAGTTATTGGTTCGGAAGGTTTTGATAAAGTTATAGGTTCGAAAAGTTTCGATAATAGTTATAGTGTTCGGAAGTTCTGACATAAATTTCGAAAAAAAGTAAACACATTTTCAACTATGAATGCAATATTATTATTGAGATTTACGCACGACCAAAACGCCTTTCCTTTTGAAAATTTGGTTCAGTTTTGAAAAAGTTGTAGGTTCGGAAAGTTTTGCAAAAATTATAGGTTTGGAAAGTTTTGACATGAATTTCGGAAAAATAAAACATTTCCAAATAAGAATGCAGTATTATTATTGAGATCGATCTACGACTAAAACGCTTTTTCCTTTTGAAAGTTTTTTCATTTTTAAAAAAGTTATAGGTTCGGAAAGTTTTAAAAAAAATTATAGTTTCGGAAAGTTTTGACAAAGTTATAGGTTCGGAAAATTTTGACAAAGTTATTGGTTCGGAAATTTTTGACAAAGTTATAGGTTCGGAAAGTTTTGAAAAAAGTTATAGTGTTGGGAAGTTCTGACATAAATTTCGAAAAAAAGTAAACGCATTTGCAACTATGAATGCAATATTATTATTGAGATTTACCCACGACTAAAACGCCTTTCCTTTTGAAAATTTGGTTCAGTTTTGAAAAAGTTGTAGGTTCGTAAAGATTTGCAAAAATTATAGTTTTGGGAAGTTTTGACATGAATTTCGGAAAAATAAAACATTTCCAAATATGAATGCAGTATTATTATTGAGATCGATCTACGACTAAAACGCTTTTTCCTTTTGAAAGTTTTTTCATTTTTAAAAAAGTTATAGGTTCGGAAAGTTTTAAAAAAAATTATAGTTTCGGAAAGTTTTGACAAAGTTCTAGGTTCGGAAAATTTTGACAAAGTTATTGGTTCGGAAAGTTTTAACAAAGTCTATAAGAAAGTTTCGAAAAAAGTTATAGGTTTGGGAAGTTCTGACATAAATTTCGAAAAAAAAATAAACACATTTTTAACTATGAATGCAGTATTATTATTAAGATCGGGAAAAGACTAAAACGCTTTTCCTTTTGTACATCGGTTCAGTTTTGATAAAGTTATAGGTTCGGAAAGTTTTGACAAAGTTATAGGTTCGGTAAATTTTGACATAAATTTAAAAAAAAAAAACAAACTTTTCCAACTATGAATACAGTTTTATTATTGAGATCGAGCCACGACCAACACGCCTTTCCTTTTGAAATTCGGAAAGGTTTAAAAAATTTATAGGTCTGGAAAGTATTGTCGTAAATTTCGAAAAAAAAATAAATACATTTTCAACTATGAATGCAGTATTATTATTGAGATCGATCCACGACTAAAACGCATTTCCTTTTGAAAATTGGTTCAGTTTTGAAAAAGTTGTAGGTTCGGAAAGTTTTGAAAAAATTATAGGTTTGGGAAATTTTGATATGAATTTCGGAAAAAAAAAACATTTCCAACTATGAATGCAGTATTATTATTGACATCGATCTACGACTAAAACGCCTTTCCTTTTGAAAGTTTTTTCATTTATAAAAAAGTTATAGGTTCGGAAAATTTTGTAAAAAGTTATAGGTTCGGAAAGTTTTGAAAAAAGTTATAGGGTTGGGAAGTTCTGACAAAAATGTCGAAAAAAAATAAATACATTTTCAACTATGAATGCAGTATTATTATTGAGATCGATCCACGACTAAAACGCCTTTCCTTTTGAAAATTTAGTTCAGTTTTGAAAAACTTGTAGGTTCGAAAAGTTTTGAAAAAATTATAGGTCTGGAAAGATTTGTCATAAATTTCGAAAAAAAATAATTACATTTTCAACTATGAATGCAGTATTATTATTGAGATCGATCCACGACTAAAACGCATTTCCTTTTGAAAATTTGGTTCAGTTTTGAAAAAGTTGTAGGTTCGGAAAGTTTTGAAAAAATTATAGAATTGAGAAGTTTTGACATGAATTTCGGAAAAAAAAACATTTCCAACTATGAATGCAGTATTATTATTGAGATCGATCTACGACTAAAACGCCTTTCCTTTTGAAAGTTTTTACATTTTTGAAAAAGTTATAGGTTCGGAAAGTTTTGAAAAAAGTTATACGTTCGGAGAGTTTTGACAAACTTATTGGTTCGGAAAGTTTTGACAAAGTTATAGGTTCGGAAAGTTTCGATAAAAGTTATAGTGCTGGGAAGTTCTGACATAAATTTCGAAAAAAAAGTAAACGCATTTTCAACTATGAATGCAATATTATTATTGAGATTTACCCACGACTAAAACGCCTTTCCTTTTGAAAATTTGGTTTAGTTTTGAAAAAGTTGTAGGTTCGTAAAGATTTGCAAAAATTATAGGTTTGGGAAGTTTTGACATGAATTTCGGAAAAATAAAATATTTCCAAATATGAATGCAGTATTATTATTGAGATCGATCTACGACTAAAACGCCTTTCCTTTTGAAAGTTTTTTCATTATTGAAAAAGTTATAGGTTCGGAAAGTTTTCAAAAAACTTATAGGTTTGGAAAGTTTTGACAAAGTTCTAGGTTCGGAAAATTTTGACAAAGTTATTGGTTCGGAAAGTTTTAACAAAGTCTATAAGAAAGTTTCAATAAAAGTTATAGGTTTGGGAAGTTCTGACATAAATTTCGAAACAAAATAAACACATTTTTAACTATGAATGCAGTATTATTATTAATATCGAGCCAAGACTAAAACGCTTTTCCTTATGTACATCGGTTCAGTTTTGATAAAGTTATAGGTTCGGTAAATTTTGACATAAATTTAAAAAAAACA
Organism: Scaptomyza reducta; assembly: GCA_035044485.1. Taxonomy (NCBI): domain Eukaryota; kingdom Metazoa; phylum Arthropoda; class Insecta; order Diptera; family Drosophilidae; genus Scaptomyza; species Scaptomyza reducta. The sequence goes on from JAWNNV010000514.1 coordinate 118,797, forward strand.
AACAAACTTTTCCAACTATGAATACAGTTTTATTATTGAGATCGAGCCACGACCAACACGCCTTTCCTTTTGAAATTCGGAAAGTTTTGAAAAAGTTATAGGTTTGGGAAGTTCTGACATAAATTTAAAAAAAAAATAAACACATTTTTAACTATGAATGCAGTATTATTATTGAGATTTAGCCACGACTAAAACGCATTTCCTTTTGAAAATTTGGTTCAGTCTTGAAAAAGTTATATGTTTGGAAAGTTTTGACATGAATTTCGAAAACAAAATCATTTTCAACTATGAATGCAGTATTATTATTGAGATCGAGCCACGACCAAAATGCTATTCCTTTTGTACATCGGTTCAGTTTTGACAAAGTTATAGGTTCCGAAAGTTTTGAAAAAAGTTTTAGGTCTGGAAAATTTTGACAAAGTTATATGTTCGGAAAGTTTTGACATGAATTTCGGAAAAACACACATTTTGTTTTGAAAAACTTGTAGGTTCGAAAAGTTTTGAAAAAATTATAGGTTTGGGAAGTTTTGACATGAATTTCGAAAAAAAATAAACACATTTTTAGCTATGAATGCAATATTATTATTGAGATTTAGTCACGAGTAAAACGCATTTCCTTTTGAAAATTTGGTTCAGTTTTAAAAAAGTTATATGTTCGGAAATCTTTGACATGAATTTCGAAAACAAAAACATTTTCAACTATGAATGCAGTATTATTATTGAGATCGAGCCACGACCAACACGCCTTTCCTTTTGATATTCGGAAAGTTTTAAAAAAGTTATAGGTTTGGGAAGTTCTGACATAAATTTGGAAAAAAATAAACACATTTTTATCTATGAATGCAATATTATTATTGATATTTAGCCACGACCAAAACGCTCTTCCTTTTGCAAATTGGTTCAGTTTTGACAAAGTTATAGGGTCGGTTCAGTTTTGACAAAGTTATAGGTTCGAAAAGTTATGACATGAATTAAAAAAAAATAAACTTCCGACAGTAAATGCAGTGTTATTATTGCAAATCGGTTCAGTTATGACAAAGTTATAGGGTCGGAAAGTTTTGACAAAGTTATAGGTTCGGAAAGTTATGACATGAATTAAAAAAAATAAATTTCCAACAGTAAATGCAGTATTATTATTGAGTTCGAGCCACGACTAAAACGCTCTTCCTATTGTAAATCGGTTCAGTTTTGACAAAGGTATAGGTTCTAAAAGTTTTGAAAAAAGTTATAGCTTTGGAATATTTTGACATAAATTTCAAAAAAAAAAAAAAAAAAAAAACATTTCCAACTATGAATGCAGGTATTAATATTGAGCTCGAGCCACGACCAACACGCCTTTCCTTTTGAAATTCGGAAAGTTTTATAAAAGTTATAGGTTTGGGAAGTTCTAGCATACATTTGGAAAAAAAAAAATAAACACATTTTTAACTATGAATGCAATATTATTATTGAGATTAAGCCAAGACTAAAACGCTTTTCCTTTTGTACATCGGTTCAGTTTTGATAAAGTTATAGGTTCGGAAAGTTTTGACAAAGTTATATTTAACAAAAAAAAAACAAAAATTTCCAACTATGAATATAGTATTATTAATAAGATCGAGCCAAGACTTTTGGTTATTGGTTCAGTTTTGACAAAGTTATAGGTTCCGAAAGTTTTGAAAAAAGTTTTAGGTCTGGAAAATTTTGACAAAGTTATATGTTCGGAAAGTTTTGACGTGAATTTCGGAAAAACACACATTTCAACTATGAATGCATTATTATTATTGAGATCGATCCACGACCAACACGCCTTTCCTTTTGATATTCGGAAAGTTTTAAAAAAGTTATAGGTTTGGGAAGTTCTGACATAAATTTGGAAAAAAATAAACACATTTTTATCTATGAATGCAATATTATTATTGAGATTTAGCCACGAACTAAACGCTCTTTCTTTTGCAAATCGGTTCAGTTTTGACAATGTAGCCACGACTAAAACGCATTTCCTATTGAAAATTTGGTTCAGTCTTAAAAAAGTTATATGTTCGGAAAGTTTTGACATGAATTTCGAGAACAAAAACATTTTCAACTATGAATGCAGTATTATTATTGAGATCGAGCCACGACCAAAACGCTCTTCCTTTTGTACATCGGTTCAGTTTTGACAAAGTTATAGGGTCGGAAAGTTTTGACAAATTTATAGGTTCGGAAAGTTATGATATGATTTAAAAAAATAAATTTCCAACAGTAAATGCAGTATTATTATTGAGATCGAGCCACGGCTAAAACGCTCTTCCTTTTGCAAATCGGTTCAGTTATGACAAAGTTATAGGGTCGGAAAGTTTTGACAAAAGTTATAGGTTCGGAAAGTTATGACATGAATTAAAAAAAATAAATTTCCAACAGTAAATGCAGTATTATTATTGAGATCGATCCACGACTAAAACGCATTTCCTTTTGAAAGTTTTTTCATTATTGAAAAAGTTATAGGTTCGGAAAGTTTTGAAAAAAGTTATAGGTTTGGGAAGTTCTAGCATACATTTGGAAAAAAAAATAAACACATTTTTAACTATGAATGCAATATTATTATTGAGATTAAGCCAAGACTAAAACGCTTTTCCTTTTGTACATCGGTTCAGTTTTGATAAAGTTATAGGTTCGGAAAGTTTTGACAAAGTTATATTTAACAAAAAAAAAAACAAACATTTCCAACTATGAATACAGTATTATTAATAAGATCGAGCCAAGACTAAAACGCCTTTCCTTTTGAAAATTGGTTCAGTTTTGACAAAGTTATAGGTTCCGAAAGTTTTGACAAAAGTTTTAGATCTGGAAAATTTTGACAAAGTTATATGTTCGGAAAGTTTTGACATGAATTTCGGAAAAACACACATTTCAACTATGAATGCATTATTATTATTGAGATCGATCCACGACTAAGACGCCTTTCCTTTTGAAAATTTGGTTTAGTTTTGAAAAACTTGTAGGTTCGAAAAGTTTTGAGAAAATTATATGTTTGGGAAGTTTTGACATGAATTTCGAAAAAAAATAAACACATTTTTAGCTATGAATGCAATATTATTATTGAGATTTACGCACGACCAAAACGCTCTTCCTTTTGCAAATCGGTTCAGTAATGACGAAGTTATAGGGTCGGAAAGTTTTAACAAAGTTATAGGTTCGGAAAGTTATGACATGAATTAAAAAAAATAAATTTCCAACAGTAAATGCAGTATTATTATTGAGATCGATCCACGACTAAAACGCATTTCCTTTTGAAAGTTTTTTCATTATTGAAAAAGTTATAGGTTCGGAAAGTTTTGAAAAAAGTTATAGGTTCGGAAAGTTTTGACAAAGTTATTGGTTCGGAAAGTTTCGAAAAAAGTTATAGGTTTGGGAAGTTCTGACATAAATTTCGAAAAAAAATAAACATATTTTAACTATGAATGCAATATTGTTATTGAGATTTACCCACGACTAAAATGCCTTTCCTTTTGAAAATTTGAAAAAGTTATATGTTCGGAAAGTTTTGACATGAATTTCGAAAACAAAATTATTTTTAACTATGATTATTATTAAGATCGAGCCAAGACTAAAACGCTTTTCCTTTTGCAAGTCGGTTCAGTTTTCACAAAGTTATAGGGTCGGAAAGTTTTGACAAAGTTATAGGTTCGGAAAGTTATGACATGAATTAAAAAAAATAAATTTCCAACAGTAAATGCAGTATTATTATTGAGATCGAGCCACGACTAAAAGGCTCTTCCTATTGCAAATCGGTTCAGTTTTGACAAAGTTATAGGTTCGGAAAGTTTTGAAAAAAGTTATAGCTTTGCAAAGTTTTGACATAAAATTCGAAAAAAAATAATTACATTTTCAACTATGAATGCAGTATTATTATTGAGATCAATCCACGATTAAAATGCATTTCCTTTTGAAAATTTGGTTCGGTTTTGAAAAAGTTGTAGGTTCGGAAAGTTTTGAAAAAAGTTTAGATTTGGGAAGTTTTGACATGAATTTCGGAAAAAAAAACATTTCCAACTATGAATGCAGTATTATTATTGAGATCGATCTACGACCAACACGCCTTTCCCTTTGAAATTCGGAAAGTTTTGAAAAAGTTATAGGTTTGGGAAGTTCTGACATAACTTTGAAAAAAATAAACACATTTTTACTCTGAATGCAGTATTATTATTGAGATCGATCTACGACTTAAACGCCTTTCCTTTTGAAAGTTTTTACATTTTTAAAAAAGTTATAGGTTCGGAAAGTTTTGAAAAAAGTTATAGTGTTGGGAAGTTCTGACATAAATTTCGAAAAAAAGTAAACGCATTTTCAACTATGAATGCAATATTATTATTGAGATTTACCCACGACTAAAACGCCTTTCCTTTTGAAAATTTGGTTCAGTTTTGAAAAAGTTGTAGGTTCGTAAAGATTTGCAAAAATTATAGTTTTGGGAAGTTTTGACATGAATTTCGGAAAAATAAAACATTTCCAAATATGAATGCAGTATTATTATTGAGATCGATCTACGACTAAAACGCATTTCCTTTTGAAAGTTTTTTCATTATTGAAAAAGTTATAGGTTCGGAAAGTTTTGACAAAGTTCTAGGTTCGGAATATTTTGACAAAGTTATTGGTTCTGAAAGTTTTAACAAAGTCTATAAGAAAGTTTCGAAAAAGTTATAGGTTTGGAAAGTTCTGACATAAATTTCGAAAAAAAAATAAACACATTTTTAACTATGAATGCAGTATTATTATTAAGATCGGGCCAAGACTAAAACGCTTTTCCTTTTGTACATCGGTTCAGTTTTGATAAAGTTATAGGTTCGGAAAATTTTGACAAAGTTATAGGTTCGGTAAATTTTGACATAAATTTAAAAAAAACAAACAAACTTTTCCAACTATGAATACAGTTTTATTATTGAGATCGAGCCACGACCAACACGCCTTTCCTTTTGAAATTCGGAAAGGTTTAAAAAAGTTATAGGTTTGGGAAGTTCTGACATAAAAAATTATGAATGCAATATTATTATTGAGATTTAGGAACGACTAAAACGCCTTTACTTTTGAAAATTTGGTTTAGTTTTAAAAAATTTATAGGTTCGGAAAGTTTTGAAAACAGTTATAGGTTTGGGAAGTTTTGACATGAATTTGGGGGAAAAAAAAAAACATTGACAGCAGTATTATTATTGAGATCGATCTAGGACTAAAACACCTTTCATTTTGAAAGTTTTTTCATTTTTGAAAAAGTTACAGGTTTAGAAAGTCTTGACAAAGTTATATGTTCAGAAAGTTTTGACAAACTTATTGGTTCGGAAAGTTTCGAAAAAAATTATAGGGATGGGAAGTTCTGACATAAATTTCGAAAAAAAATAAACACATTTTCAACTATAGGAACTATTGAAAAATTTATAGGTTTGGAAAGTATTGTCGTAAATTTCGAAAAAAAAAATACATTTTCAACTATGAATGCAGTATTATTATTAAGATCGATCCACGACTAAAACGCATTTCCTTTTGAACATTTTTTCAGTTTTGAAAAAGTTGTAGGTTCGGAAAGTTATGAAAAAATTATAGGTTTGGGAAATTTTGACATGAATTTCGGAAAAAAAACATTTTCAACTATGAATGCATTGAGATCGATCTACGACTAAAACGCCTTTCCTTTTGAAAGTTTTTTCATTTTTGAAAAAGTTATAGGTTCGGAAAGTTTTGAAAAAAGTAATAGGTTCGGAAAGTTTTGAAAAAAGTTATAGGGTTGGGAAGTTCTGACAAAAATGTCGAAAAAAAATAAATACATTTTCAACTATGAATGCAGTATTATTATTGAGATCGATCCACGACTAAAACGCCTTTCCTTTTGAAAATTTAGTTCAGTTTTGAAAAACTTGTAGGTTCGAAAAGTTTTGAAAAAATTATAGGTTTGAAAAGATTTGTCATAAATTTGGAAAAAAAATAATTACATTTTCAACTATGAATGCAGTATTATTATTGAGATCGATCCACGACTAAAACGCATTTCCTTTTGAAAATTTGGTTCAGTTTTGAAAAAGTTGTAGGTTCGGAAAGTTATGAAAAAATTATAGGTTTGGGAAGTTTTGACATGAATTTCGGAAAAAAAAACATTTTCAACTATGAATGCATTGAGATCGATCTACGACTAAAACGCCTTTCCTTTTGAAAGTTTTTTCATTTTTAAAAAAGTTATAGGTTCGGAAAGTTTTGAAAAAAATTATAGTTTTGGAAAGTTTTGACGAAGTTATAGGTTCGGAAAATTTTGACAAAATTATTGGTTCGGAAATTTTTGACAAAGTTATAGGTTCGGAAAGTTTTGAAAAAAGTTATAGCTTTGGAAAGTTTTGACATAAATTTCAAAAAAGAAAAAAAAAAAAAAATATTCAACTATGAATGCAGTATTATTATTGAAATCGAGCCACGACCAACACGCCTTTCCCTTTGAAATTCGGAAAGTTTTGAAAAAGTTATAGGTTTGGGAAGTTCTGACATAACTTTGAAAAAAATAAACACATTTTTACTCTGAATGCAGTATTATTATTGAGATCGATCTACGACTTAAACGCCTTTCCTTTTGAAAGTTTTTACATTTTTGAAAAAGTTATAGGTTCGGAAAGTTTTGAAAAAAGTTATAGTGTTGGGAAGTTCTGACATAAATTTCGAAAAAAAGTAAACGCATTTTCAACTATGAATGCAGTATTATTATTAAGATCGGGCCAAGACTAAAACGCTTTTCCTTTTGTACATCGGTTCAGTTTTGATAAAGTTATAGGTTCGGAAAGTTTTGACAAAGTTATAGGTTCGGTAAATTTTGACATAAATTTAAAAAAAAACAAACAAACTTTTCCAACTATGAATACAGTTTTATTATTGAGATCGAGCCACGACCAACACGCCTTTCCTTTTGAAATTCGGAAAGGTTTAAAAAAGTTATAGGTTTGGGAAGTTCTGACATAATTTTGAAAAAAAATAAACACATTTCCAACTATGACAGCAGTATTATTATTGAGATCGATCTAGGACTAAAACACCTTACATTTTGAAAGTTTTTTCATTTTTGAAAAAGTTACAGGTGTAGAAAGTCTTGACAAAGTTATATGTTCAGAAAGTTTTGACAAACTTATTAATTTGGAAAGTTTCGAAAAAAATTATAGGGATGGGAAGTTCTGACATAAATTTCGAAAAAAAATAAACACATTTTAAACTATGAATGCAGTATTATTATTGAGATCGAGCCACGACCAACACGCCTTTCCTTTTGAAATTCGGAAAGTTTTGAAAAAATTATAGGTTTGGAAAGTATTGTCGTAAATTTCGAAAAAAAAAAAATACATTTTCAACTATGAATGCAGTATTATTATTGAGATCGATCCACGACTAAAACGCATTTCCATTTGAAAATTGGTTCAGTTTTGAAAAAGTTGTAGGTTCGGAAAGTTTTGAAAAAATTATAGGTTTGGGAAATTTTGATATGAATTTCGGAAAAAAAAACATTTCCAACTATGAATGCAGTATTATTATTGACATCGATCTACGACAAAAACGCCTTTCCTTTTGAAAGTTTTTTCATTTATAAAAAAGTTATAGGTTCGGAAAGTTTTGAAAAAAGTTATAGGGTTGGGAAGTTCTGACAAAAATGTCGAAAAAAAATAAATACATTTTCAACTATGAATGCAGTATTATTATTGAGATCGATCCACGACTAAAACGCATTTCCTTTTGAAAATTTGGTTCAGTTTTGAAAAAGTTGTAGGTTCGGAAAGTTATGAAAAAATTATAGGTTTGGGAAGTTTTGACATGAATTTCGGAAAAAAAACATTTTCAACTATGAATGCATTGAGATCGATCTACGACTAAAACGCCTTTCCTTTTGAAAGTTTTTTCATTTTTGAAAAAGTTATAAGTTCGGAAAGTTTTGAAAAAAGTTATAGGTTCGGAAAGTTTTGAAAAAAGTTATAGGGTTGGGAAGTTCTGACAAAAATGTCGAAAAAAAATAAATACATTTTCAACTATGAATGCAATATTATTATTGAGATCTAGCCACGACCAACACGCCTTTCCTTTTGAAATTCGGAAAGTTTTGAAAAATTTATAGGTTTGGAAAGTATTGTCGTAAATTTCGAAAAAAAAAAAATACATTTTCAACTATGAATGCAGTATTATTATTGAGATCGATCCACGACTAAAACGCATTTCCTTTTGAAAATTGGTTCAGTTTTGAAAAAGTTGTAGGTTCGGTAAATTTTGACATAAATTTAAAAAAAACAAACAAACTTTTCCAACTATGAATACAGTTTTATTATTGAGATCGAGCCACGACCAACACGCCTTTCCTTTTGAAATTCGGAAAGTTTTGAAAAAGTTATAGGTTTGGGAAGTTCTGACATAAATTTAAAAAAAAAATAAACACATTTTTAACTATGAATGCAGTATTATTATTGAGATTTAGCCACGACTAAAACGCATTTCCTTTTGAAAATTTGGTTCAGTCTTGATAAAGTTATATGTTTGGAAAGTTTTGACATGAATTTCGAAAACAAAAACATTTTCAACTATGAATGCAGTATTATTATTGAGATCGGTCCACGACCAACACGCCTTTCCTTTTGATATTCGGAAAGTTTTAAAAAAGTTATAGATTTGGGAAGTTCTGACATAAATTTGGAAAAAAATAAACACATTTTTAGCTATGAATGCAATATTATTATTGAGATTTAGTCACGAGTAAAACGCATTTCCTTTTGAAAATTTGGTTCAGTTTTAAAAAAGTTATATGTTCGGAAATCTTTGACATGAATTTCGAAAACAAAAACATTTTCAACTATGAATGCAGTATTATTATTGAGATCGGTCCACGACCAACACGCCTTTCCTTTTGATATTCGGAAAGTTTTAAAAAAGTTATAGATTTGGGAAGTTCTGACATAAATTTGGAAAAAAATAAACACATTTTTATCTATGAATGCAATATTATTATTGAGATTTAGCCACGACCAAAACGCTCTTCCTTTTGCAAATTGGTTCAGTTTTGACAAAGTTATAGGGTCGGTTCAGTTTTGACAAAGTTATAGGTTCGAAAAGTTATGACATGAATTAAAAAAAAATAAATTTCCGACAGTAAATGCAGTGTTATTATTGAGATCGAGCCACGACTAAAACGCTCGTCCTTTTGCAAATCGGTTCAGTTTTGACAAAGGTATAGGTTCTAAAAGTTTTGAAAAAAGTTATAGCTTTGGAATATTTTGACATAAATTTCAAAAAAAAAAAAAAAAAAAAACATTTCCAACTATGAATGCAGGTATTAATATTGAGCTCGAGCCACGACCAACACGCCTTTCCTTTTGAAATTCGGAAAGTTTTGAAAAAGTTATAGGTTTGGGAAGTTCTAGCATACATTTGGAAAAAAAAAATAAACACATTTTTAACTATGAATGCAATATTATTATTGAGATTAAGCCAAGACTAAAACGCTTTTCCTTTTGTACATCGGTTCAGTTTTGATAAAGTTATAGGTTCGGAAAGTTTTGACAAAGTTATATTTAACAAAAAAAAACAAACATTTCCAACTATGAATACTGTTGAGCTATTGAGCTTTTTCAATAGCTATCGAGTTTTTCAAAATAAATAAAAATGCACGAAATTTGCATTAGTATAAATATAGTTTATTTGCCTTCGTGGCCAAACAGAACTTATCAGCTGCCGAATTGCAGCTGCTGTTGCTGTTGCTAAAAATAGAACCGATAGCTGCCGAATTGCAGCTAATATTGCTCTCGAAATCAAACAAAAACCTTTGACGTTCAAAAAATGACCGAATTGCAGCGGCTGTTGCTCCCCACCGGGGAGTCTTCCTCTCTCTCGCTCTCATATGCAAAACAAAAGTTACTACAGTTACGTTAAACTTGCTCTTATGCTGCGCAGAGCATAACTTATCGTACGGTTAACTATTTTAAGAGCGAAACTAAGTTACTGGTGGTTTGCTGAGGATACATGCGTAACCAAACATTCTCCCCCCGTTAAAAGACACGGGCTTTCAACAGCATCCTCCTTCGGAAGCGCACACAACTTGCGCACAGCTCTCTTTATTGTTCCAGTTGACGTTTTGAGAACAGCTACTCGGGAAACGCCGTCAGCACCAGCAACAAGCTCGACCACACGAGCCAGCGGCCATTTAAGGGGTGGCAAGTTTTCATCCTTTACAAGGACCACATTTATGTGAACGCCCGGGTAAGCTGTTCTCCATTTGGACCGTTGCTGAAGAAGCGTTAGATATTCATCACGCCAACGACTCCAGAAAATTTGTTGATAATAAGCTATACGCTAAACGCCTTTCCTTTTGAAAGTTTTTACATTTTTGAAAAAGTTATAGGTTCGGAAAGTTTTGCAAAAAGTTATACGTTCGGAGAGTTTTGACAAACTTATTGGTTCGGAAAGTTTTGACAAAGTTATAGGTTCGGAAAGTTTCGATAAAAGTTATAATGCTGGGAAGTTCTGACATAAATTTCGAAAAAAAGTAAACACATTTTCAACTATGAATGCAATATTATTATTGAGATTTACCCACGACCAAAACGCCTTTCCTTTTGAAAATTTGGTTCAGTTTTGAAAAAGTTGTAGGTTCGTAAAGATTTGCAAAAATTATAGGTTTGGGAAGTTTTGACATGAATTTCGGAAAATAAAACATTTCCAAATATGAATGCAGAATTATTATTGAGATCGATCTACGACTAAAACGCCTTTCCTTTTGAAAGTTTTTTCATTATTGCAAAAGTTATAGGTTCGGAAAGGTTCCGGAAAGTTATGACATGATTTAAAAAAAATAAATTTCCAACAGTAAATGCAGTATTATTATTGAGATCGAGCCACGGCTAAAACGCTCTTCCTTTTGCAAATCGGTTCAGTTATGACAAAGTTATAGGGTCGGAAAGTTTTGACAAAAGTTATAGCTTTGGAAAGTTTTGACATAAATTTAAAAAAAAAAAAAAAACAAACATTTCCAACTATGAATGCAGTATTATTATTGAGCTCGAGCCACGACCAACAAGCCTTTCCTTTTGAAATTCGGAAAGTTTGAAAAAGTTATAGGTTTGGGAAGTAATAGCATACATTTGGAAAAAAAAAATAAACACATTTTTATCTCTGAAAGCAATATTATTATTGAGATTAAGCCAAGACTAAAACGCTTTTCCTTTTGTACATCGGTTCAGTTTTGATAAAGTTATAGGTTCGGAAAGTTTTGACAAAGTTATATTTAACAAAAAAAAAACAAACATTTCCAACTATGAATATAGTATTATTAATAAGATCGAGCCAAGACTAAAACGCCTTTCCTTTTGGTTATTGGTTCAGTTTTGACAAAGTTATAGGTTCCGAAAGTTTTGAAAAAAGTTTTAGGTCTGGAAAATTTTGACAAAGTTATATGTTCGGAAAGTTTTGACGTGAATTTCGGAAAAACACACATTTCAACTATGAATGCATTATTATTATTGAGATCGATCCACGACCAACACGCCTTTCCTTTTGATATTCGGAAAGTTTTAAAAAAGTTATAGGTTTGGGAAGTTCTGACATAAATTTGGAAAAAAATAAACACATTTTTATCTATGAATGCAATATTATTATTGAGATTTAGCCACGACCAAAACGCTCTTTCTTTTGCAAATCGGTTCAGTTTTAACAAAGTTATAGGGTCGGTTCAGTTTTGACAAAGTTATAGGTCTGGAAAATTTTGACAAAGTTATATGTTCGGAAAGTTTTGACATGAATTTCGGAAAAACACACATTTCAACTTTGAATGCATTATTATTATTGAGATCGATCCACGACTAAGACGCCTTTCCTTTTGAAAATTTGGTTTAGTTTTGAAAAACTTGTAGGTTCGAAAAGTTTTGAAAAAATTATAGGTTTGGGAAGTTTTGACATGAATTTCGAAAAAAAATAAAAACATTTTTAGCTATGAATGCAATATTATTATTGAGATTTAGTCACGAGTAAAACGCATTTCCTTTTGAAAATTTGGTTCAGTTTTGAAAAAGTTATATGTTCGGAAATGTTTGACATGAATTTCGAGAACAAAAACATTTTCAACTATGAATGCAGTATTATTATTGAGATCGAGCCACGACCAACACGCCTTTCCTTTTGATATTCGGAAAGTTTTAAAAAAGTTATAGGTTTGGGAAGTTCTGACATAAATTTGGAAAAAAATAAACACATTTTTATCTATGAATGCAATATTATTATTGAGATTTAGCCACGACCAAAACGCTCTTCCTTTTGCAAATCGGTTCAGTTTTGACAAAGTTATAGGGTCGGTTCAGTTTTGACAAAGTTATAGGTTCGAAAAGTTATGACATGATTTAAAAAAAATAAATTTCCAACAGTAAATGCAGTATTATTATTGAGATCGAGCCACGGCTAAAACGCTCTTCCTTATGCAAATCGGTTCAGTTATGACAGAGTTAAAGGGTCGGAAAGTTTTGACAAAAGTTATAGCTTTGGAAAGTTTTGACATAAATATAAAAAAAAAAAAAAAAAAAAACCAACTATGAATGCAGTATTATTATTGAGCTCGAGCCACGACCAACACGCCTTTCCTTTTGAAATTCGGAAAGTTTTGAAAAAGTTATAGGTTTGGGAGGTTCTAGCATACATTTGGAAAAAAAAAATAAACACATTTTTAACTATGAATGCAATATTATTATTGAGATTAAGCCAAGACTAAAACGCTTTTCCTTTTGTACATCGGTTCAGTTTTGATAAAGTTATAGGTTCGGAAAGTTTTGACAAAGTTATATTTAACAAAAAAAAACAAACATTTCCAACTATGAATACTGTTGAGCTATTGAGCTTTTTCAATAGCTATCGAGTTTTTCAAAATATATAAAAATGCACGAAATTTGCATTAGTATAAATATAGTTTATTTGCCTTCGTGGCCAAACAGAACTTATCAGCTGCCGAATTGCAGCTGCTGTTGCTCTTGCTAAAAATAGAGCCGATAGCTGCCGAATTGCAGCTATTATTGCTCTCGAAATCAAACAAAAACCTTTGACGATCAAAAAATGACCGAATTGCAGCGGCTGTTGCTCCCCATCGGGGAGTCTTCCTCTCTCTCCCTCTCATATGCAAAACAAAAGTTACTACAGGTACGTTAAACTTGCTCTTATGCTGCGCAGAGCATAACTTATCGTACGGTTAACTATTTTAAGAGCGAAACTAATTTAATGGTGGTTTGCTGAGGATACATGCGTAACCAAACATTCTCCCCCCGTTAAAAGACACGGGCTTTCAACAGCATCCTCCTTCGGAAGCGCACACAACTTGCGCACAGCTCTCTTTATTGTTCCAGTTGACGTTTTGAGAACAGCTACTCGGGAAACGCCGTCAGCACCAGCAACAAGCTCGACCACACGAGCCAGCGGCCATTTAAGGGGTGGCAAGTTTTCATCCTTTACAAGGACCACATCATTTATGTGAACGCCCGGGTAAGCTGTTCTCCATTTGGACCGTTGCTGAAGAAGCGTTAGATATTCATCACGCCAACGACTCCAGAAAATTTGTTGATAATACGCTATACGCTAAACGCCTTTCCTTTTGAAAGTTTTTACATTTTTGAAAAAGTTATAGGTTCGGAAAGTTTTGCAAAAAGTTATACGTTCGGAGAGTTTTGACAAACTTATTGGTTCGGAAAGTTTTGACAAAGTTATAGGTTCGGAAAGTTTCGATAAAAGTTATAATGCTGGGAAGTTCTGACATAAATTTCGAAAAAAAGTAAACACATTTTCAACTATGAATGCAATATTATTATTGAGATTTACCCACGACCAAAACGCCTTTCCTTTTGAAAATTTGGTTCAGTTTTGAAAAAGTTGTAGGTTCGTAAAGATTTGCAAAAATTATAGGTTTGGGAAGTTTTGACATGAATTTCGGAAAATAAAACATTTCCAAATATGAATGCAGAATTATTATTGAGATCGATCTACGACTAAAACGCCTTTCCTTTTGAAAGTTTTTTCATTATTGCAAAAGTTATAGGTTCGGAAAGTTTTCAAAAAACTTATAGGTTCGGAAAGTTTTGACAAAGTTCTAGGTTCGGAAAATTTTGACAAAGTTATTGGTTCGGAAAGTTTTAACAAAGTCTATAAGAAAGTTTCGAAAAAAGTTATAGGTTTGGGAAGTTCTGACATGAATTTCGAAAAAAAATAAACACATTTTTAACTATGAATGCAGTATTATTATTAAGATCGAGCCAAGACCAAAATGCTATTCCTTTTGTACATCGGTTCAGTTATAATAAAGTTATAGGTTCGGAAAGTTTTGACAAAGTTATATTTAACAAAAAAAAAAACAAACATTTCCAACTATGAATATAGTATTATTAATAAGATCGAGCCAAGACTAAAACGCCTTTCCTTTTGGTTATTGGTTCAGTTTTGACAAAGTTATAGGTTCCGAAAGTTTTGAAAAAAGTTTTAGGTCTGGAAAATTTTGACAAAGTTATATGTTCGGAAAGTTTTGACGTGAATTTCGGAAAAACACACATTTCAACTATGAATGCATTATTATTATTGAGATCGATCCACGACCAACACGCCTTTCCTTTTGATATTCGGAAAGTTTTAAAAAAGTTATAGGTTTGGGAAGTTCTGACATAAATTTGGAAAAAAATAAACACATTTTTATCTATGAATGCAATATTATTATTGAGATTTAGCCACGACCAAAACGCTCTTTCTTTTGCAAATCGGTTCAGTTTTAACAAAGTTATAGGGTCGGTTCAGTTTTGACAAAGTTATAGGTCTGGAAAATTTTGACAAAGTTATATGTTCGGAAAGTTTTGACATGAATTTCGGAAAAACACACATTTCAACTTTGAATGCATTATTATTATTGAGATCGATCCACGACTAAGACGCCTTTCCTTTTGAAAATTTGGTTTAGTTTTGAAAAACTTGTAGGTTCGAAAAGTTTTGAAAAAATTATAGGTTTGGGAAGTTTTGACATGAATTTCGAAAAAACTTAAACACATTTGTAGCTATGAATGCAATATTATTATTGAGATTTAGTCACGAGTAAAACGCATTTCCTTTTGAAAATTTGGTTCAGTTTTGAAAAAGTTATATGTTCGGAAATGTTTGACATGAATTTCGAGAACAAAAACATTTTCAACTATGAATGCAGTATTATTATTGAGATCGAGCCACGACCAACACGCCTTTCCTTTTGATATTCGGAAAGTTTTAAAAAAGTTATAGGTTTGGGAAGTTCTGACATAAATTTGGAAAAAAATAAACACATTTTTATCTATGAATGCAATATTATTATTGAGATTTAGCCACGACCAAAACGCTCTTCCTTTTGCAAATCGGTTCAGTTTTGACAAAGTTATAGGGTCGGTTCAGTTTTGACAAAGTTATAGGTTCGAAAAGTTATGACATGATTTAAAAAAAATAAATTTCCAACAGTAAATGCAGTATTATTATTGAGATCGAGCCACGGCTAAAACGCTCTTCCTTTTGCAAATCGGTTCAGTTATGACAGAGTTAAAGGGTCGGAAAGTTTTGACAAAAGTTATAGCTTTGGAAAGTTTTGACATAAATATAAAAAAAAAAAAAAAAAAAAAACCAACTATGAATGCAGTATTATTATTGAGCTCGAGCCACGACCAACACGCCTTTCCTTTTGAAATTCGGAAAGTTTTGAAAAAGTTATAGGTTTGGGAGGTTCTAGCATACATTTGGAAAAAAAAAATAAACACATTTTTAACTATGAATGCAATATTATTATTGAGATTAAGCCAAGACTAAAACGCTTTTCCTTTTGTACATCGGTTCAGTTTTGATAAAGTTATAGGTTCGGAAAGTTTTGACAAAGTTATATTTAAAAAAAAAAACAAACATTTCCAACTATGAATACTGTTGAGCTGTTGAGCTTTTTCAATAGCTATCGAGTTTTTCAAAATATATAAAAATGCACGAAATTTGCATTAGTATAAATATAGTTTATTTGCCTTCGTGGCCAAACAGAACTTATCAGCTGCCGAATTGCAGTTGCTGTTGCTCTTGCTAAAAATAGAACCGATAGCTGCCGAATTGCAGCTATTATTGCTCTCGAAATCAAACAAAAACCTTTGACGATCAAAAAATGACCGAATTGCAGCGGCTGTTGCTCCCCATCGGGGAGTCTTCCTCTCTCTCCCTCTCATATGCAAAACAAAAGTTACTACAGGTACGTTAAACTTGCTCTTATGCTGCGCAGAGCATAACTTATCGTACGGTTAACTATTTTAAGAGCGAAACTAATTTAGTGGTTGTTTGGTGAGGATACATGCGTAACCAAACATTCTCCCCCCGTTAAAAGACACGGGCTTTCAACAGCATCCTCCTTCGGAAGCGCACACAACTTGCGCACAGCTCTCTTTATTGTTCCAGTTGACGTTTTGAGAACAGCTACTCGGGAAACGCCGTCAGCACCAGCAACAAGCTCGACCACACGAGCCAGCGGCCATTTAAGGGGTGGCAAGTTTTCATCCTTTACAAGGACCACATCATTTATGTGAACGCCCGGGTAAGCTGTTCTCCATTTGGACCGTTGCTGAAGAAGCGTTAGATATTCATCACGCCAACGACTCCAGAAAATTTGTTGATAATAAGCTATACGCTGCCAGCGATCTAGGCGGCTAACGTTTAGCTTGGTTACATCCGGCTCCGGTAAATTGCCAGTGGCGCAGTGCCAAGGAAGTGCGCAGGAGTTAACACATCCAGATCTGCAGGGTGCTCTGAAAGTGGAAACAGAGGTCGAGAATTTATTATTGCCCCAATGTGGCAGACGAGTGTGCGCAGATCATCTAGGGGCAAAACCGAGGGTCCGACCGACCGATAAAAATGGTATTTTGCTGTCTTCACAGCTGCCTCCCAAAGTCCACCAAAGTGTGGGGAGCGAGGTGGGATGAATTCCCATTCTATGTCGTCAGAGACACAAAACTCTCGGACAGAGTCGATGTGCTTCTCGATGAGGAAGAGTCGCTAGAGTTCAGCAAGGTCATTCTTGGCTCCGACGAAATTTGTCGCATTGTCCGACCATATGCGAACAGGTTTACATCTAGTAAGAAATAACCGCTTAAGCGCATTAAGAAAGGCTGCTGTTGACAAGTCAGGAACCAGTTCAAGATGCACTGCCTTTGTTGCGAAGCAAATAAAGACCGAGATGTAGCATTTTACTGGTCCTTTGTTACGAATCTCGCTCTTGTAGTAAAACGGTCCACAGTAGTCCACTCCAGTGACAGCGAAAGGATGCGAGCCGCGAACACGATCGCGGGGAAGATCCGCCATGATTTGCTCAACCAGGACCGGTTTAGCTCGAAAACACATAATACATTTTGTTGTTACGCTGGAGACAGTCTTACGCCCCCCAATAGGCCAATAGTGGAGCCGAATATGCGCAAGCAGAGAACGAGGTCCGGCATGCAGCTGACGCCTGTGAAAATGCATGATGATGGCGCGTGTGACAGGATGATGGCTCGGAAGTATAATGGGATGCTGCGCATCGATGTCCAGATTCGAGTGCTTTAGACGGCCACCAACACGAAGAAGTCCAAACACATCGATGAATGGGTTAAGCGAGGCAATAGAGCTGGATGATGCGATCGTCCGTCCGTCTTAAAGAGCCCTATACTCATCACTCAGATTCGCCTTCTGGATGCTCCGCAAGAGTAGCTGAGTGCCCTTGTGTATCCAATCTACTGTTAGACTGGGATGCCTGATGCGATTTCGAAATTTATATATATATCCGAAGACACGACGCAGGTTATGAAAGGAATTTGCAAACTTGCATCCTAAGCTGACATCAAAGCATCTAGGGATAGCAACTAGCACCTTTTGCCGCAGCTCAGGAAGCGTACGGGCCGGTAAACATGATGCGGGCCAGTCGCACTCTCCTTTTGTTAAGAAATCGGGACCATGAGACCACAACGATGATTCTAAAAGGTCGCTGGGAAGCGCTCCTCTAGAAAGAATGTCTGCCGGGTTGCATTCCGTCGGTACGTAGTGCTATTCCATTCCTGTCGTTAGCTCCTGTATTAAAGATATGCGATTAGCCGTGAACGTTTGGAAACGTAAAGGCTCATCTCGTATCCAGGATAAAACAACTGCCGAATCCGACCAACAATAGTATCTAGCGTTAAATAAATTCATTTGAGCTACTTCGCGAATAAGTTGAGATAGAAGTGAAGCAGCAGATAATTCCAACTTGGGTACTGTGAGAGTTCGTAAAGGTGCCACTCGAGACTTAGAGCACAACAAATGAGCTATGCGCCGTCCCTCTGTTATGGATACAACGTAAATGCATCCACCGTAAGCCTCAATGGTCGCATCACTAAAACCATGAACTTCGATGATGCCCTTTGGAAAAATGACCAGTCGAGGGAGTTTTATTTGCTCTGTGTTGCAAATATCTGCACACAAGTTGTTCCAAGAACAGTGCAAAGAAGGAAGACTCTCATCCCAATCCAATTGCTCTCTCCAAATGTGCTGCAGAAAGATCTTGGCCTTGGCTACCACGGGTCCGATAAGTCCAAGCGGGTCATAGAAACGAGCAATGGTAGACAGCACCGACCGTTTGCTAGGCTTTCCAGGCGCTTTCATAGGCGAAAAGTTAAACAGAAGGCAGTCAGAGGCTAGATCCCACGCAAATCCGAGAGTCTTCGTGACATCCGTGCCATCGTCAAATCTTATAAAGGTCTCCCTCTCCTCTTCAGGAACCTGTTGAAGCACGCGAGGATCGTTGGAGCACCACTTCCTAAGTTCAAAGTTTCCCTTTCGAAGCAGACTGACTGTTTGATCCATAATATGAACAACTTCCTCGGCAGAGTCACCTCCAGTGATAAGATCATCTACGTAAAAATTGTTAAGGATCACTTTAGATCCAGCAGGAAATGATCTTCTTTCATCAATAGCTAACTGCTGCATGGAGCGAACCGCCAGAAAGAAAGCTGGCTTTGTGCCATAGGTGACAGTATCCAGCTTGAAAACTTTAATTTCCTGATGAGGCGAATCACGCCACAAGATGCATTGCAAATAGAAATCGGGTTCAGTCATCCCAACACACCTATACATTTTGCAAATGTCACCAGTCAGGGCTATTGGGAATGTCCTAAACTGCAACAGTGTAGCGAACAGCGATTCTACCTCCCAAAACCGACGAAAACCGGATTTGGCATCAGAACCGAGCTAGTGACCATCAATGAGGCAGGGCTCGCTGAAGAAGTTCCTCCTGTCACTATCCAGCCCAATTGAGTTTTTTGAAGAATAGGCAAACCAGGCGCGATTTTTATTTGACCGACACACAACAATTCAAAAAACAGGCCAGCTCCAATTAACAAATCAATTTTGTGCGCCTTAAAGAAATCTGGATCAGCCAAGCGAATATTTGAGGGTATGTTCCAGAGCTCAGTGCTAATATCGTAGCTAGGCTGATTTCCAGTTATAGACGGAGCTATGAGAACTGAGATGTTGGCAGAGTACGCAGATGCTAGAGATTGAAAACTTATATCGGCTGAATAGCCTTCTGAGGCAACAGTAGACTCCCCCAATCCTGAAATCAAAGTAGGTGAGCGATGCCTTCGCAGCTGGAGGTGCTGAGCTAGACGAGACGTAATAATGTGCACCTGCGAACCAGAATCAAGTAGCGCTCGGCAAGGGACTAAAACTCCAGTACGACTTCTAACGTTGATTACAGCAGTTGCCAAGAGCACCATGTCTTGACTACGATTTTGGGCTACAAGTGTTGCAGAAGGGTTTCCAGCACGCGGATGTGGAGCAACGTTAACTTGAGAGCCGTCAATCTGATTCTCGAAATGCAGAAGCGTATGAATGTTGGCGTTAACTGTATCCGAAAGGGTTCGAAGTTTTACTGCTGATGATGACTCGATGCAATCTAAACCCAAAATCTCCGTGACATGTGCTTGGAACATGAGACGCTTGTTGTTAAACCGTTTTTTAAGGAGCTCCAATGCAACTCGATAGTTAGCGCTGCTGATTTCCAACGAAGAAACACTATCTAGAGCTGATCCTTTCAGGCACGATCGCAAGTGCTGAAACTTCTCCACATCCGAAAGTCCTGAGTCCGCATCAATGATTGAAGAGAACATCGCTATGAACTCTGCAAGCTTTGTATACCCTCCACTAAACTCGGGCAGCTTGATTTCAGGCAACCGGATTCTGCCTTGAGACAATGTGTGATTGTCACCACATGTATCTTGCCTCAAAGTCGAACACAACGGCGATGATAACTTTCGCTTGTCAATTTCGCGTCGCAAGCCGGTTTCAGCTAATATTGAGAAGTCATCAAAACTTGCACGTAACTCACTCCCGATTTCATCATAATCCAGCTCCTCCAATGAGTCATGCATGCGGTAAAATGCCTGCTGAGCACTTTCCAACGCCTTAAGCCGAACAACCAACTCTTGTTCGCTAAGATGCACAATTTGCTCCGGAGCAAGTACTTTGGCCATCCGTTTTACTTGCTCATCAATAGCCTTGGCTTTGGCTTTGTAAAACGGGGCACCAGGAGACTGAGCGGCAGCAGAATTATGCATTTTTAAATGTTTTTGTAGGAGTCAATCAATTTTCCACTAATGCTTTAACACACACGTTCGACCGATGCAATGTCAATTTGAGGTCAAACTTTATTACCAAGCGCAGCAAAACGAAACAGGAAAAGCAAAAACAATGCAGAAACGGCTGCTGCAACTGTTTAAGCAAACGAGATAAGGGCATCGACCGTACCGAAAGTGAGCACAAAACGAACCGTTGATAACGAAGACGATGCAAGAGCGCGAGGGCGAGGTTTATTAACTTTATAATTTAAATAATTTGTGTTTATTTAAACGAACGAATCACATCGGGGTCACCAAATGTTGACCTATTGAGCTTTTTCAATAGCTATCGAGTTTTTCAAAATAAATAAAAATGCACGAAATTTGCATTAATATAAATATAGTTTATTTGCCTTCGTGGCCAAACTTAAAGGAGTTATAATTGTTAATAATAAGCTCCGAGTTGAACTTATTAGCTGCCGAATTGCAGCTTTAATTACACTAATTGGCAAGCGATGTCGAATATCGCGCTGCGACTTTCAATTCCGATCGATTTAGCAGAACTTATCAGCTGCCGAATTGCAGCTGCTGTTGCTGTTGCTAAAAATAGAACCGATTAGCTGCCGAATTGCAGCTACTCTTGCTCTTGAAATCAAACAAAAACCTTTGACGATCAACTAACGACTAATTAGCTGCCGAATTGCAGCGGCTGTTGCTCCCCATCGGGGAGTCTTCCTCTCTCTCCCTCTCATATGCAAAACAAAAGTAATTCTAGTTACGTTAAACTTGCTCTTATGCTGCGCAGAGCATAACTTTTGGTACGGTTAACTATTTTAAGAGCGAAACTAATTTAGTGGTTGTTTGGTGAGGATACATGCGTAACCAAACATTCTCCCCCGTTGAAAGACACGGGCTTTCAACAGCATCCTCCTTCGGAAGCGCACACAACTTGCGCACAGCTCTCTTTATCGTTCCAGTTGACGTTTTGAGAACAGCTACTCGGGAAACGCCGCATTTAAGGGGTGGCAAGAGTCATCCTTTACAAGGACCACATCATTTATGTGAACGCCCGGGTAAGCTGTTCTCCATTTGGACCGTTGCTGAAGAAGCGTTAGATATTCATCACGCCAACGACTCCAGAAAATTTGTGGATAATAAGCTATACGCTAAACGCCTTTCCTTTTGAAAGTTTTTACATTTTTGAAAAAGTTATAGGTTCGGAAAGTTTTGCAAAAAGTTATACGTTCGGAGAGTTTTGACAAACTTATTGGTTCGGAAAGTTTTGACAAAGTTATAGGTTCGGAAAGTTTCGATAAAAGTTATAATGCTGGGAAGTTCTGACATAAATTTCGAAAAAAAGTAAACACATTTTCAACTATGAATGCAATATTATTATTGAGATTTACCCACGACTAAGACGCCTTTCCTTTTGAAAATTTGGTTAAGTTTTGAAAAAGTTGTAGGTTCGTAAAGATTTGCAAAAATTATAGGTTTGGGAAGTTTTGACATGAATTTCGGAAAAATAAAACATTTCCAAATATAAATGCAGAATTATTATTGAGATCGATCTACGACTAAAACGCCTTTCCTTTTGAAATACGGAAAGTTTTGAAAAATTTATAGGTTTGAATTTCTCAAATAATAAATACATTTCGAGCTATGAATGCAGTATTATTATTAAGATCGAACCACGACTAAAACGCCTTTCCTTTTGAAAATTTGTTCAGTTTTGAAAAAGTTATGGGTTCGGAACATTTTGAAAAAGTTATAGGTTCGGAAAGTTTTGAAAAAAGTTATAGGTTCAGAAAGTTTTGACACAAATTTCGAAAAAAAAATTAATACATTTCCAACTATGAATGCAGTATTATTATTGAGATCGAGCCACGACTAAAACGCTTTTCCTTATTAACATTTGTTAAGTTTTGACAAAGTTATAGGTTCGGAAAGTTTTGACAAAGTTATAGGTACTGAAAGTTTTGACAAAAATTTCGAAAAAAAATAAATACATTTCGAACTATGAATGCAGTATTATTATTAATCTCGAACCACGACTAAAACGCCTTTCCATTCGAAAATTTGTTTAGTTTTGAAAAAGTTATGGGTTCGGAAAATTTTAAAAAAGTTATAAGTTCGGAGAGTTTTGACATAAATTTAAAAAAAAAAAAATCCAATTATGAATGCAGTATTATTATTGAGATCGAGCCAAGACTAAAACACTTTTCCTTTTGCAAATCGGTTCAGGATTGTCAAATTTATATGTTCGGAAATATTTGAAATGAATTAAAAAAAAAAAACATTTCCAACTATGAATAATATTGAGATCGACCCACGACTAACACGCATTTCTTTTTGAAAATCGATTCAGTTTTGACAAAGTTATAGGTTCGGAAAAATTTGACAAAGTGATAGGTTCGGAGAGTTTTGACATGAGTTTCGAAAAAAAAAAACATTTCCAATTATTAATGCAGTATTATTATTAAGATCGAGCCACGGCTAAAACGCCTTTCCTTTTGAAAATTCGTTCAGTTTTGACGAAGTTATAGGTTCGGAAAGTTTTGACATGAATTTAAAAAAAAATCATTTCCATCTACGAATATTACTGAGATCGACCCACGACTAACACGCCTTTCCTTTTGCAAATCGGTTCAGTTTTGACAAAGTCATAGGTTCGGAAAGTTTTAACACAGTTATAGGTTTGGCAAGTTTTGCCATAAATTTCGCAAAAAAATAAATACATTTCCAACTGTGAATGCAGTATTATTATTGAAATCGAGCCACTACTAACACGCTTTACCTTTTTGACAAAGTTATATGTTGGGAAAGTTTTGACATGAATTTCGAACTAAGAATGCAAAATTATTATAAAAATCGAGGCACGGCTAAAACGACTTCTGTTTGAAAATATGTTCAGTTTTGACAAAGTTATAGGTTCGGAAAGTTTTGAAAAAAGTTATAGGTTCCGAAAGTTTTGACATAAATTTCGAAAAATAATAAATACATTTCCAACCATGAATGCAGTATTATTATTGAGCTCGCCCACGACTAACACGCCTTTCCTTTTGAAAATCCGTTCAGTTTTGACAAAGTTATAGGTTCGAAAAAATTTTACAAAGTTAAAGGTTCGGAAAGGTTTGCTAAAAGTTATACGTTCGGAGAGTTTTGACAAAGTTATAGGTTCGGAAAGTTTTCACATAAATTGAAAAAAAAAAAAAAAAAATTTCCAACTATGTATTGTAATTTCTTTACTAGTGAGTTTTTCAGCCTTAGTAAGTAAGAAGACGATGCACTGCAGTTTATGTTGGATTTTTATTATAACAATGACGCGACTTATTTTGCGGTCTAAAACGAAGTGAAGTATTACATGCTATGATGAAATTAACTTTGACATACGATCAGAGGTGCCAGATTGTTACATTTCATTCAGAGAGCTGCCAGATTGTTACATTGTATTATCATTACATTTGCAACACGCCCTCTCAAAGTAACAATCGTGATGATGTTAAATACTGGTGACGCCCAATGAAGAAATGCAACCGTAATGCTTGGCACTGCTTAGGACATCTGCTGGCAATTGCTCGGCCTGCATATAGTCAACTCGGATGTCGCCACTCTGGTGCTTCTGCTGGGTGAAATGGTGACGCACATCGATGTGTTTTGTGCGTGGATGAAAACCAAAACCTTTAACCAGTTTTTGAGCGCTTTGGTTGTCGTTCAGGAGCTGAACCGATTCACATCTTCTGCCAATTCGATTGAGTATAGCCTTTAAGTATAAGGCCTCCTTGCTTGCTCCGCTCATTGCCAAGTATTCAGACTCTGTGCTTGACAAAGTGACGGTGCGTTGTTTCCGTGCCTCCCAACTTATAGCGGCACCTGCTAACATAAAAGCCTGTCCAGAATATGATCGCCTGTCAGTGAAATTTGCGTCCCAGTCAGCATCGACAACTCCGTACAGATCTTCACCTGTTCATTTGAATAATAGGCTGAGTTGTTTGGTACCCCTTAAATAGACAGGTTTTCACTTTGCCGAGATATTTCATCTCAAATGCTTCTCCGAGGACTTATTTGGTCTGCTGCAACCAATCCGGATGATTTAACACCAACAGTAAATCATCTACATATATGGATACTAGGAGAATCTTCTTCTCCTGCCGTTTGACGAACAGACATGAGTCCTGCTTAGTGGGCTCTAAGCCAACCTCTTGTAGCTTCGTCGTGAGTCTACAACACCAGCGCAAACCGGACTGGCGTAATCCATATAGTGCCTTCTCCATTAAACAAACAGGGCTTCTTATTGATGACAGCGCCGCACGCCATTCCGCTATTGTCTGCGAGTACTCTGCTCGAGGTGAATCCTGCTTTGTTCCAATTGATTTGCTCGATTCTAACTTTTCCATGAAATCATTGAAGCTCTCTGGTACCTCCATATATACGCTCTCTTCGAGCTCGCATTTAGGTAAGCTGTGACCACGTCCATTTGATGTATCTCCATATCAAGTTCCGTTGCCATGGCCACCAAAAGTCGGACTGATGTGAATCGAGCTATAGGTGAATACGTTTCATGAAAATCTTCTCCAGGCCTTTGTGCGTATTCTTTAGCGACTAATCGCACTTTCTTTTTTCCTGAAACGGTACCATTGTCTTTTGTCCGAAACACCATTTTACTACCTATGATCTTCCGATCCTTAGGGCGTTCCACCATCTCCCATGTTGCGTTGTGTATATGCGCAAGAAATTCATCTTCGATTGCCTTTGTCCAACTGACGCTGCTGCTCAACTGGCTTCTGCTTGGGTCGCTCAAGTGAACTGTTATCGTCGTAGATCCATCACAAGGTTTGCTAGGGATATTGATGCCAATACCTTCGTTTGAGATCTGATCCCAGTCGTAGAACTCAGCGTACTCGCTTTTGAAACCTGGAAAAATCAAAAACTTGACATCTTTGCTTACTATTACCTTATGCTTTTCAGGTAAATATACTCGATATGCCTTCGAAGTAGTTGAGTAGCCGACCATTATGCATTCTTCTGATCTTGATTCAAATTTACCCTTATTCGAACCCTTTATTAATGCATATGCCTTCGTACCAAAGATACGTAAATGCGCCACTGTAGGAATTTTCTTAGTCCAGTAAGTATGGAGGATATCACCAGATAGACCCCGCGTTACACATCTGTTTCTGATGTAACTTGCTGTATATACTGCTTCTGCCCAGAAGGATGATTGCTTCATCATACAGCGATGTCGACCAGGGTACGATTCTTTCTTTCTGCCAAGCCATTCTGCTGTGGCGTTTGTGGTGTTGTGAGACGTCTCTGGATTCCGTTGACCTCCATGTACTTGTCCAACTCTTTGTTGCAGTACTCAGTCCCGTTATCTGACTGAAGTACTTTAATCTTCATACCCGTGAAGTTCTCAGCTGCATCTTTATACTTTAAAAGCTTCCAATAAATCTGCCTTCTGTTTAAGAAAGTGAACTTCACAATAGCGCGAATAGTCATCTATAAAAGTTTCGAAGTATTTACATCCTTTCAGGGATTGCGTTCTGATTGGGCCACATACATCTAACTAATCCGCGTGGTCTTATTGTTTGCCAAATGCAGTCTTTTCGACTTTTGCAATATCCGTGAACATGTTCTTATTTGAACTCATGTGTGCCGTGCAACTACTATCGAGGCACCACAAACCATTTTTTTCATCGGCAGAAAAGGTTATCTCTCACGCGTTTAGCGAAAGCTTATTGTTTTCTGCTGTACCTGCACTGTTCTGTTCATTTTTGCAGTTCATTTTCTGTTCACTCTTTTTTTTTGTGTTCATTTGACAATTTCGTGCCAAATGTCTAATCTTACCGCAGCTGAAACATTTTCTGTCCTCGCGCTGCACTTTATCGTTTCTTTCTGCTTTGCTATTTCTCTTTACGTCTTTCCGACGATTAGCGAACATTGCATTTTGCTCTTGGCGATCCTCTTTATTTTTACGCGCTTCTGACTCTTCCAGAATTTTGAAGAGAAGCACATAGGGGTGGGGCAAGCCATCTCGTGCTTCCATCTCACATCTGAACATTTCATAAGAGTCAGGCAAGCTGTATAGCAATAAAATTACTAACAAATCATTCCCAATCGCGATACCAATTTCTTTTAATTTTTTCACTGCGTCGAAAAAATCATTCACATGTTGGCGCTCACAAGCGCCTTCATGCCACTCGTTTTAGCAGGTTTGCTTTTCGCACTGGCCCTTTTAATTGAAATGACTCCTGCAATTTCAACCAGCATTCTTTCGCCGTATTACAATATTCGATTATAGCCAACTCCGATGGGCTAATCGACAGAAATATGTCCGCGCGCGCCTTCTCATCGTATGTTTTCCATACAGCTTGATCTGCCGCATTTTCTGGGCAAATCTTCGTTCCATCAACATACTTCCATAGTTCGTTTTTCACTAATATGGCACGAATCTGCAGCTTCCACGTGTCGTAGTTCTCCGCACACAATGGCTTAATCTTAATAAATGCGCCTGCCATTGTTCGGAAAGTTATATGAATTTCGGAAAAAAACATTTCCAACTAAGAATGTAGTATTATTATTGATATCGATCCACGCTTAACACGCCTTTCCTTTTGCAAATCGGTTCAGTTTTGACAAAGTCATAGGTTCGGAAAGTTTTGACAAAGTTATAGGTTCGGAAAGTTTTGTCATGAGTTTCGAAAAAAAAATAACATTTCGAACTATGAATTATTAAGATCGAGCCACGGCTAAAGCGCCTTTCCGTATGAAAATATTTTCAGTTTTGACAAAGTTATAAGTTCTGAAAAATATGACATAAAATTTGAAAAAAAAAAATACATTTCCAACTATAAATGCAGTATTATTATTGAGATCGAGCCACGACTAACACGACTTTCCTTTCGAAAATCGGTTCAGTTTTAACAAAGTTATAAGTTCGGAAAGTTGTGACATGAATTTCGAAAAAAAAATTTTCAGATATGAATGCAGTATTATTATTGAGATCGAGCCACGACTAACACGCCTTTTCGTTTGAAAATATGTTCAGTTTTGACAAAGTTATAGGTTCGGAAAATTTTAACACAGTCATAGGTTTGGCAAGTTTTGCCAAGTTTTCAACTATGAATGCAGTATTATTATTAAGATCGCCCTCGACTAAAACGCATTTCCTGTTGAAAATTTGTTCAGTTTTAAAAAAGTTGTAGGTTCGGAAAGTTTTGACAAAGTTATCCATTCGGAATGTTTTGACTTGAATTAAAAAAAAAAAAAAAACATTTCCAACTATGAATGCAGTATTATTATTGAGCTCGAGCAACGACTAAAACGCCTTTCCTTAGCGCACACACCTGGCAAGCAGGCGGTAAATAATAATGTACAAACTCGCAACACACTTATAATCAACAAACCTTAATCTTCTGCCTTATGTGAATGAACGCGTTTTCAAACTTCAACGCTAGAGCCCAGAAATAAAATGAGACTGATTACGTACTGCTCGCATCGGCAATCATACTTTCCCGAAATCGAGCAGGCATCTTCATATCCTGCAGAGCTCTGCTGGATTCAGCTTCGCAGCTCAATTTTGTCACCACTCGATTCGGTAACCAGCTTCAGTTGGAACTAAGCCGCTCAAATATCGCAGTATCAGGCATAGGCGAATGTTCTATCTCGCTCAACAAAGCAGCTGACATTTTTGCGCAATCGTCTAATGGCTCATATCAGGGATCATTTTCTGCAGTCGTAACGCAGAAGATAACTGATTATCAGCCACACTTTGCTATAAATACAGCCTGTTGGAAAATACTGAACAATCTTCACCTCGCTTACCCGCTCTTTTACTAGGGTCAGAGGTTCGATATGTTAATTAGCGGTGGGATATTTTTCGACTGGCATTGCGTTGTGCAAGTTCGACTTGGAAATCACCACGCTCCAGCAGACCAGATTGGGCTGGATAGGTTCTGGAGGTTGTGCTCTTGCTACACACTCATCGTTAGCTGCAACCATCAAGATTTCATATGCCATTTGGAACCGGAACCGTTGTACGATTTTTTTTTTTTTTTTTTTATTGGACGTAGATGTACTAACGGACAGTACATTCAAGTGGCCCAACGATACCAAGCACCGGCTTGTTAACGCGCGGACCCAAGCACAAAGCGACCCACCTCCCGCCCATCCGACCGAGGGGCGCACCGCGTAGCGTACGGTTACGAAGATCGCGAACATATAGACAAGTGACACAAGACTAGTTTTTTAAGAGAGCAAGTAGAAGAGGCATTACGTATTAAGTGGGAAAGATCGTTATATAAAGCACATAAAATCCGAAAGGGGTTATGGATAGCATAATTAGAATAACAAGTTTGAAGAGATATAGGTAAGAAATTTCTAGTATTATTTTAGTAAAGCATTTCTGGGAAATCGTCAATTTTTACGGCGGAGAAGTTATTTCTCCGCAATTATTCGCGTCTGGAATCAGGAGAGTACTCTGTTCGCATTCAATGCATTCTATGGCGGAACTTTTTTGGCAAGTTTCTGCCTTTTGGCTGGTAGTTGGAAAGCTTTCCTCAGGATCATTGCTATCATCCTCATTGCCAGCCTCTTCATCAGAGTCCACGTCAATTACAGCATCCGTTTCGCCTCCTTGCTGCTTCACCTGCTCCTCAACGACAGGTTCACGTGCAGATTGGTAATAGCCAGTCAGCGAATTCGAAGCATCTCATAAAAAGTTGTGAATCAATTCATAGTGTGAAAGAATTCAACTTGCAAGTAATTTTTCATTAACTTCACTTAACAATTGTGGTAAATATAACACTCTCTCCATATCCAATTTTTAGATCAAGTTTTGCTTGTGGGCAATTCTTCATCTCCAGGTTTGCCAACGCTAAATTGTGCGTTGCGTTCGCAATATATATAGGATATACTTATAGTAAATATTATTTATAAGAACAAAATGCTACAGATTAGATTAGCAAATTTTTGGACTGCAAAACAAGAAACACACATGTTCTCCAGGATATACTTATTGTCGGAGGCAGCAGCAGCTAACTAATAATTTCAATATTTAAATGAAAATGTAACGTAATTCATAAAGTAGTTCACAATTTACTCAGCACTAATTCTCGTATTTGCTTTGCACATTCGATTTCAGCTAATTGCCTATATAAGCTTTCGTCCGACTGTTTGGCAAAGCTGAATCTTTTTTTTGCATCATATTGTCTCGCGCATAGTTAAAGCCAAACATACGATCGTAATATAATTGGACATAATTAAAGTTAAACATAGAAATGCAAACGCATACGTATAATCTAATTGAGAAAATTATTAATTGTGAATGAACCATGGAAGGAAAATATTGTAAAGCTATCATGTTTTACATTTAGTAAAATGGTCACATAATTCTCTGAAAACCGTTTCGAACATAGGTGAACCCA
The DNA here is from genome assembly GCA_035044485.1 of Scaptomyza reducta. Taxonomy (NCBI): domain Eukaryota; kingdom Metazoa; phylum Arthropoda; class Insecta; order Diptera; family Drosophilidae; genus Scaptomyza; species Scaptomyza reducta. Next base: position 148,804 of record JAWNNV010000514.1, read on the forward strand.
AAAAGGTGCCCCTTCTAAACATTTGGTGACCCCGACGAATTTTAATTTTTCACTTTTCATGTTTTTGTGTCGTTGTTAATATTATTATTATTTAATTATTATTATTATTTAATTATTATTATTATTTAATAATAACAACGGCAAAACAACATGAAAAAGTTAAAAGGGACATAGATGTACTAAAGACAGTACATTCAAGTGGCCCAACAATACCAAGTACCGACTTGTTTACGCGCGGACCCAAGCATAAAGCGACCCACCTCCCTATCAACCGATCGAGCGGCGCACATAAAATCCGAAAGGGGTTATGGATAGCATAATTCGAATAACAAGTTTAAAGAGATATAGGTAAAAATTCTCTAGTATTTCTTATTGGAACTACAAAGAAAAACAGGAAGATTTATTAGTAAAAGTCTACTATGATAAGAAGGTAAATTAATGTTATTTTCCCAGTTAAGGGCCCGAAGAATAAAGATATAAATTGTTTTGCACCGATTCTATTCCATCTTGATCAATCCTGTATTTGGGATACATATACAAGATCCATATTCAAAAATTGGTCGTACTGGAAAAATATACAAAGAGTTTTTTATGTAGGGGTCGTCGAATTCCTTCGACCAGCGCTTAATGAACCCCAAGGCTCGATATAAGCTTGTCAAATTTAATTTAATTTAGGTCTATTAAAATACCCAAATCCTTAACCCATTCAATCAAGTGGTTTCTTATCCATAATATAGGTGTTAAAAAATGGTATTCGTCTATAAAAAGACATTGCCTAGCATTTACTGCAATTAAGTTATAAGAAATTTACTCTACACCAAGTTTGAAAATTGTCTAAGTCACTTTGTAGCTTATGGCCCGACAGAAGAGTACATTAGCATTAGTGACCTGAACCGCCTTAGAAACAGAGACAATAAAATAGACCCTCTGAGTTCTGAAAATTAAGTAATCTTTAATCCAACGGATAAGACTGTTTGCAAAGCCCAAAAGTTTAAGTTTATGAAATTAAAAGGAAGTGATTTACAGAGTCGAAAGCCTTACTGAAATCAGTGTAAATAACATCAGTTTGTATTTAATCTTCAAAGCCCTTAATAACAAATGATGTGAAATCTAGCAAGTTAGTAGTCGTAGATCTTTGTTTCATCAATACGTGCTGGGACTGTGAAATCTTTACAAAGATGTTGAAGAGGAGACGTTATTTATTTCTCAAAAATCTTAGAAGTCTAAAAGTGAACAATTATAAACTATTGTACTAATAATTATTCCATGAGTCTTTTGCAGAATTCGATGCAAAGACCACAAACTCACTCGCACTCTAACATTTATGCTCTCGAACACACACAAACACATTTGAACATTTTCGATCTCGGCTTAACTACGCGCGTGTACTCTTTTTCGCCTCCGCCTGCCTGGACAGTACTTTAAATTAATTAAATTTTCTTCATAACTATTTCTTACATGGTAGTATTAAACATCAATATGTTTGCTTCTAGCATGATAAACAGAATTTCTTACTACGTTTAATGCACTAACATTATCGCCATGTACAGTTACGCAGTTCAGTTTGAAAAATAATATCATTTCATTTACTATTTTACTCAAATAAAGAGCTTCCTTTGCAGCATCGGAAAGGGCCTTGTATTCTGCCTCCGTACTGCTGAACGCAACTGACTTCTGCTTCTGGACATCAAGTCCACGAAAATACAGAACTGCCCCACACGTATGCGTAGCCTGTGTAGGATTTCCTGTCCGATGAGTCGCCTGCCCAATCTGCATCCGCGTAGCCTGCAATCGCCTCGTTGGTTCTCTTATAGACCAACGCCAGATCTGCTGTAGAGTGCAGATATCGTAGCACCTGCTTTGCCGCTGCTAGTTGCTCGCCGTGAGGATCCGAGTTCCTTTGGGATAGTTTGCACACCGATTGCAAAATGTCAGGACGAGTGCACAGCGTAATATACATTAGGGATCTAATGACAGATTGATACTATGTCACATCAACACGTTTGCACATCTCGTTTTGACAGTTGACTTGGAAATTGGCTTCCAATGGCGTTGACGTCGTGCGACAATTGTCCATGCCCAACTCTTGAAGCAGTCCCATAATATGCTTCTTCTGGCCAACACGAATCGCACCAGTTTCGCCTGCTCGTTTCACTTCCAGACCAAGAAACTTTTCCACTACCTTTATCGAGAACCTGAAATTCAGAAGCAAGAGCCTTTTTAGACGCCTCCATCTCACCCATGTCTGAGCACGCCAACAGCAAGTCATCAACGTAGACAGCAATCACGTTGATCATCTTCGGCTTTGAAGTCTTCGTGTACAGGCACGGTCCGCTTGCACATGCCCTGTAGCCAATCTTCTTCAAAACGCCATCCAGAGTTGCGTTCCAAACACGGCCTGCTTGTTTTAAGCCATATAGCGATTTCTTCAGCTTGAGCACATCTCCAGACTTGTCGTCATAGTGCTCCGGTTGTCTCATGTAGACCTCCTCCTCGAGATCGCCATTTAAGTATGCAGTCGACACGTCCAGCTGATGAACAAACAGTTCATATTCAGCTGCCATGGCTAAGACCATACGAATAGTAGCATAGCGAACTACTGGTGAGTATGTCTCTTCGTAGTCGATTCCATATGTTTGACTGCACCCTTTCGCCACCAAGCGCGCCCTGTAGCGCTCAATTTCGCCTGCTAATGTCCTTTTTAGCGTAAATACGCATTTGCATCCAATGGGCCTTTGACCAGCTGGTAGTTTCGTCGTTACGTAATAAAGTATCGTATTCATTCTGTATCGCCAGCGCTTGTTGCGCTGTTACAGGTATCTCAACGTCGCTGTTGAACATCATATTCACCACGTTGTATTGTTTACTTGGCCGTCCACGTAATCCACTTCTGATTATTCTTGGCCTCCCGGGTCCTCTTATGACCGCTTTATTCTCTTGCTGGTCGCATTCCACCTCTTCAGAATCGTTCTCCGGATCGTTTTGATCTGTGGCTTCCTCATTTACCTCCTGTTTAGTCTCTTAGAGCGATGTCGTGATATCAGCTATTTCATTCGGCTCACTCTCTACTGATTTTTATATCACCTGTGCTTTTATCATACAAACGATACGCTTTTGAGGTATTCGAGTATCCGACCATTGCATACTCTTTGCCCTTCTCTTAGAATTTTTTCTTTGGGCCCTTATCTAGTGCAACTGCTATGCACCCAAACACTCTCAAGTGTTTTACTACTGGCTTGTGTCCAGTAAACAGCTCGAATGGCGTTTTGCCATCAATTGCCTTTGTGGGCGATCGGTTTCTTAAGTACGCTGCACATTCTACAGCCTCCGCCCAGAAACTTTCATTTAAACCTGCTGCGTTTATCATTGTTCATGCCATTTCAACTAGGGTTATATTAAAGCGTTCAGCTACCCCGTTTTGTTGTGGAGTGTATGGAACCGACAGCTGCCGCTTTATGCCTGCAGATCTAAGATACTTATCAAAATCTTTATTGATGTACTCAGTACCGTTATCGCTCCTGATACACTTCACCTTCAAGCTTGTCTGACGTTCCACCATTACAAAGTGATCTTGTAATAATTTGCTCACCTCTGACTTGTGCTTCATAAAATACACAGGTACATACCGACTCTTGTCATCTATTACAGTGAGAAAATATCTGTTGCCGCCATTTGATGATTTACTTATAGGCCCAAACACATCGCTACGCAACAAATCCAATAACTTATTTGCCCTTGTGTGCGACTTTTCGAATGGCTTCACTTGACATTTATTCTTTATGCTGTTTATGCAATCCACAATTCCATCTTTGGAATCTGTTGGAATTGTGTATGAATCAGAATACAAAATAACACACGCCAGTTTAGTTTTATATACGTTTCTGCTTTTTATTCTTGTGCGCGTCCGCGTCTTACTCAGAATTACATTTTGCTAGAAAAGCTACAATACATAGATGAGAAGCTTAAGTGTGACCAAGTGCAAGTATTCATTGCTGCCCTAATAATCGATATTTACAACACTCCTTCTCAACGATTATATACTCTGAACTTAAGCACTAATTCAATTCATCTCCTGAATACATTTGACGTGTTTAATCTTTTGAAAATTCTTTGTTAATACATAGTATTGAACATCAATTTCCTTTTTATCATATAATTCACGAACATGATGATATTTGATGTCAATATGTTTACTACGGTTGTGTAAAATTGGATTTTTGGCAAAACATTGAGCGCTTTGATTATCGCAGTATAACAAAACCGACTTAACTTTATCCAAACCCCATTTCTAGTAGTAGCTTCTTCAAATAGACAGCTTCTCTTGCTGCAATCGACAATGCAATATATTCAGCTTCAGTGCTGCTTAATGCTACCAGATTCTGCTTCTTTGATTCCCATGATATAGGGCCTCCTGCAGCTAAGAAGACATATCCGCTTTATGATTTTCGATCAGACGTATCGTTCGCCCAGTCTGCATCCACATATCCATGAATTGATCTATCAGTTTGCTGATAATGGAGCTTCATATCTGCTGTGCCTTTCAGATATCGCAGAATCCTTTTTGCTGCGACCTCATGCTCCTTGTGCGGATTAGCGTTCCTTTGCGCCAACTTCGCCACCGAGTGCAAAATATTTGGCCGAGTAGTTATAGCCAAATACATTAAAGACCCAATTAATGACTGATAGCATTTCTCATTAATGGTCTCGCAGTTGATGTCGTCACACTTGACTTGATGCCCTGCCTCCAAGGGTGTTGCTACTGATCTGCACGTCGACATGCCCCACGTATATAGCATCTGTTCTATATAATGTTTGTGCCGGAGGTTTATGCTGCCAGTCTCGCCCTCACGCTCAATTTCCATGCCTAGGAAGTATTTGAGCAGACCTCCATCAACCACATTGGAACTCATTTGCAATGGACGCCTTGATCTTAAGCATTTCTTGCTTCGATGAACTTGCAAATAAAAGATCGTCTACGTAGATAGCAATTATATTCATATTACCTTTCCTGTTTCGTACATAAACACATGGCTCGCTGATACATGGAAGAAAGTCCAGTCTTCGTAAAACCATATCCAGCTTGGAGTTCCACTCTCTGCCGCTTTGCTTCAGCCCATACAGAGATTTCATTAACCTCATTATTTTTTCTGGATGCTCTTCGCTTATGAAACCTTCAGACTGCTTCATATACACCTCCTCTGACAGCTCGCTGTTGAGGTATGCCGACGACACGTCCATCTGATGCAAAAACATTTTATGTTCCACTGCCAGCGCCATAATAATCCTGACTGATGAGTATCTTTCAACCGGTGAAAATGTTTCGAAGTAATCAATGCCAAATTGCTGGGCGCATCCCTTGGCAACTAGCCTTGCCTTAAAACGCTCAACAAACCCATCCTGGTCTACTTTTGTGCCAAACACTCACTTGCAGCCAATAGCTTTTTTGCCCCTCGGCAAGTTGACAAGCTCCCATGTTTCATTAGCTTCCAGTGCATACAACTCCTTCTGAATTGCTACTGACCAATCGGAACTCCACTCCGATTTGATGCCTTCTTGAACGTTTGCAGGAATCGACACATCCTCCTCCTTTAACATATTCACTATGTTATACTGCTTGCTAGGTCGTTCTGGTTTTCCTGTCCTTATTTTCTTAGGCCGCCAAGGCCCACGCACACTAGCCACTGGTGCCGAATTTGGTTCGTTGCTCTCAGGACTCTCATATTCTTTAGCGCTGTCCGAATTATCAAATTCGATTTCGGGCTCTACCTGTAAATGCTCAATATTCTCTTTAATATTATTTACCAGGTCTCGTTTCTCTACTGGTGAACTTTCGACACTAAAGGAGATCAACTCCTTTTCGTTGCTTGCTGTAGTACCAAAATTATCTTCCAAAAAGATAAGTTCTCTGCATTCAATGACTTTATGTGTTCCTGGACATAACAATCTATATGCCTTAGCGGTCAACGAATAGCCTATTATTGTGTATTTCTATTCCTTTCGCTTCGAATTTCCTTTTGTGCGTTTTATTCAGGGCTACTGCCATTGCTCCAAAGATTCTCAAATGTGAAATGACTGGTTTTGTTCCAGTCCACACTTCAAACGGCGTTTTATCTTTTAAAGCTCTCGTTACCGACCTGTTTCTTATATAAGCTGCAGTTCGTACAGCTTCGCCCAATAGATTCTCATCCAGCCCCGAGTGTACCAGCAATCTTCTAGCCATCTCAACAAGCGTCCGATTGGCACGCTCAGCAACTCCATTCTGCTGCGGGGTGTAAGGAACAGTTAGTTGCCGCTTAATACCCTTCTCCTTTCCGTATTTCCCGAACTCTGCAATTATATCCGTTGTCGTCCGTTGTCGCTGCGCACAGCTTTCAATTTCTTACCGGATTGCCGCTCCGCAAATATTACAAAGTCTTTAAACGCTTGTATAATTTGATCGCGACTCTTTAGAATATACACAAATGTATAACGCGAAAAATCGTCTATAAATGTCGCAAAACATTTTGCACCGCCGGTCGAGTTTATATTCATTGGTCCGCAAATATCTGTGTGCACTAAACATAATGCTTCGTGAGCACGGGTCTCTGCTGCCTCGAACGGCATTACACATATTTTGCACTTCGCGCACGTTTTATTTACTTTAACATTATTGCCGAACGGCTTCAATCCACGCACAATATTGTCACTAGCCATTTTCTTTAGGCTTGTCATATTTAAGTGACCAAAACGACAATGCCACTTCCACAGCTCACTCCTGTTTGTCTTTGCATACATGCACTTTTAATTTTTTACTTCCACAATAAACAAATTATTGCTCTTTGTGGCATGTAATATTTTCTTATTGTTTTTGTTTTTTATAACTGCACTGTCCTTGTCAAAATACACTTTCATGCCTTTCTCTACGGCTTTTGACACAGATATAAAATTCGCTTGTAATTCACCGACATATAATACTCTTCCGACGATATCAACAAGTTCCAGTGGATGGTGCGCATTGGTGGCAGCACGGATCGCGGTGCACACATCAAGGAGAAGGATTACTATGCGCCAAATGGCGAGTTTAGGGTGGACAAGGAGGGTTCGCCGACGCTGCTCAAGATGTGCTACTATCGCTTTGGACAAATGTATACGGAGGGTGGCAAGGTGCAGGGCTATGATCGTGTGCGTGCTGCCGAAATTTTCAACAAGGACTTTGAGCTCGATGTGCTCGAGGAGGCGTATATCACGGAACATTGGCTGGTGCGCATCTATAAGGTCAAGGATTTGCCAAATCGAGGCGTCTAAATACATGTCAAATGCTCTCTCTCTCACACACTCTCTATTTATCTCTGTCTCTCTCTCTCTCTCTCTCTCTCTCTGTAATGTGACTTTGTCATTATTGAAAACATTCGTATTCATTCAATGAAACTCTGTGTAACTTATCATTCGTAAGGCTAAGCTTTAATACTTGCAGTGATTAACATTACTTTTATTATTATACCCTTAACCCATTGAAAATGGGTAAAAAGGGTATAATGGTTTTGTGCAAAAGTATGTAACAGGGAGAAGGAAGCATCTCCGACCCCATAAAGTATATATATTCTTGATCAGCATCAACAGCCGAGTCGATATAGCCATATCCGTCTGTTCGTCCGTCCGTCTGTCCGTCCGTATGTATGAACACGTCGATCTCAGAGACTATAAGAGCTAGAGACTCCAGATTTGGTACATAAGCTCGCCTAATCCCTAGGCAGTACAAGTTTATTTTAAATTTTCGAAAACTCTTCCCGTTTCCGATATACACATGTAATCGATAACAACAAAATCTTCAATTTGATGCAGTTTGAAATATTATACTAAATAATGACAATCTTTGAAAATTTTATTGAAATCGCTTGAGAAACACTGGAGATATGGAGTATTGAAATTAAGAAGGTATGCACTATACGCGTGTACATACACACACGCACACATACTTGTAAGCACTGACTGTATGCGTAAAGTATCGGGTTAAGGGTATAGTCTAGTCGGGATTTCCCGATTTCAACAGCCGAGTCGATATATCCATGTCCGTCTGTCCGTCTGTCCGTCCGTCCGTCCGTCCGTATGTATGAACGCGGCGATCTCAGAGACTGTAAGAGCTAGAGACTCCAGATTTGGTACATTAGCTCGCCTAATCCCTAGGCAGTACAAGTTTGTTTTATATTTTCGATAACTCTTTCCGTTTCCGATATACACATGTAATCGATAACAACAAAATCTTCAATTTGATGCAGTTTGGAATATTAGACTAAATAATGACAATCTGTGAAAATTTTATTGAAATCGATTGAGAAACACAGAAGATATAGAACATTGAAGTTTACTCAAGCGTTAAGTATAGGGTTCAGGGTATCGTCTAGTCGGGATTTCTCGACTAGAGCCTTCTTACTTGTTTTTTTTAATGAAATGAAATCTCCACACTTAGTATTATTTTTCCTCAGTTACTCCATAATGTGGCCCGCAGGTCAATCTCTCTGTCTCGCTCTCTCTCTCTCTTGGGAGACTGGAAGTTGTACTTCATCTAGTTTTTGTTCATAAACCGAATGCGAAACAACCAGTGCATAATCCTAAATTGTAAGCACGAACAAAACAAATAAATAATACGTTTATTAACTCAATGCTAGAATTTCCCGATTTTAAACGCACACTTCCAATGCCGCTTGCATACACATAATTGTCCCCCGCAAGGGATATTTTCTCTTTATACTCTCTTATAAAAGCAAACTTTGACTTGTCACAACAGATGTGAGCGGTCGCGCCACTATCCAAGCACCACATTGACTTTGATAGTTGGTCCGTTTTACGCACATTCGCGAGCATAGAGAAATGACTCTCTTCGTTTTCGTTTTCTTTTTCTTTATTGTTCTTCATTTCTTGTGCACACTTTTTGCCTTTATTTTTCGTACGTGATACATAAACTTGCTGTACATCACTATTAGATTCTGCTTTGCTCAACATTTGCCTTTCTCCCTCTTCCATAATCTTGATCTTCAAAACAGATAGGGATGGCAATACCTCACGAGTTTCAATCGCTACTACAAAATTCTCGAATGTTCCACTTAGTCCCGACAATAGCACAATAGATAAAATGTCTTCCAGAATATCCATTTCTATCTCTTTCAACTTGTCCACTATGTCCGAAAACTCACTTAAAACTTCTTGCACACGATTGACGTCACCAAGACTCAAACGCAGCAATTTTTTGAACAATTGAATTTTTCTTGCGGGTCCACGCGGTTGATACACACTTGCGAGCTTCTCCCAAGCTTCTTTTTATTATGATATGAATTTGTGACGCCTTTACACCCAGCAATATACTTGCTAATGCCTTCTCATCACGCGTATCAAAAACTGCTTTTTGTTCTGCACTTTCACTCTTTACAAGTCTACCACAGACTACCGCCCAATTATCATTGTGAATCAATATGCTTTTCATTTGCACCGATCACGCCGCATAATTTTCGCCGTCCCACTTGTCGATCGCATATAACCCCTGCGCGCTCATGTTTATTTATTTTTCTTATTCACACAAGAGTTCACTTATTCAGATTGTGCCTGGGCCCATAACCTGTTGGAATTGTGTATGAATCATAATACAAAATAACACACGCAAGTTTAGTTTTATATACGTTTCTGCTTTTTTTACCTTTAACCCATTGAAAATGGGTAAAAAGGGTATAATGGGTTTGTGCAAAAGTATGTAACAGGGAGAAGGAAGCATCTCCGACCCCATAAAGTATATATATTCTTGATCAGCATCAACAGCCGAGTCGATATAGCCATGTCCGTCTGTCCGTCCGTCTGTCCGTCCGTATGTATAAACGCGTCGATCTC